>PVJC01003259.1:11309-65729 GCA_004026665.1 Murina feae
GTTTCTAACTCTCTATCCCTCTCCTTTCCTCTCTGTAACAAATAAATAAAATATATTTTTTTAAAAAAAGATAATCTGCAGGATACCACTACACATCCATTAGAATGGCTACAATTAAAAAGACTGACAAGCCCTAACTGGTTTGGCTCAGTGGATAGAGCATCAGCCTGCAGACTCAAGGGTCCCAGGTTCGATTCCAGTCAAGGGCACGTACCTTAGTTGCGAACACATCCCCAGTAGGAAGTGTGCAGGAGGCAGCTGATCGATGTTTCTCTCTCATTGATGTTTCTGGCTCTCTGTCCTTCTCCCTTCCTCTCTGTAAAAAATCAATAAAATATATTTAAAAAAAAAAAAAATCAGGCGCGTTGGAGTGTCGGTACCTGAGGCCGGAGCCCAGGGGCCGGGTGTTGTCGCCGCTGCTCCGGGAAGGGCAGGCCGTGAAACTATGTAGCCTTTTAAGAGTCTCGCTTTGCCCCATCTGAGGTCCATATGGCTCTTTATGACGAAGATCTCCTGAAAAATCCTTTCTACCTGGCCCTTCAAAAGTGCCGTCCTGACTTATGCAACAAGGTGGCCCAACTTCATGGCATTGTCTTAGTACCCTGCAAAGGAAGCCTAACAAGCAATGTTCAGTCTACTTGTCAGTTTGAGTCCTATATTTTGAAACCAGTGGAAGAACACTTTCAGACCTTAAATGGAAAGGATGTCTTTATACAAGGAAACAGGATTAAATTAGGAGCTAGTTTCGTCTATCTTCTCTCAGTTCCCATTCTCTTTGAAGAAACTTTCTACAATGAAAAAGAAGAAAGTTTCAGCCTACTGTGTATAGCCCATCCTTTGGAGAAGAGAATTCAGAAGAGCCTTCACCACCCTCAGATATCTTTTCCTTGAAAACCATCGAAAATGTGAGAGAGTTTTTGGGAAGACACTCAGAGAGATTTGACAAGAACATTGCTTCTTTCCAGCGAACATTCAGAGAATGTGAAAGAAGGAGCCTCCGTCACCATAGTCAGTACCTGAGTCTTGCTTTGCCAGGCATGCGTGGTCTCAGGCCAATTTAGAGCCCAGAATCCCTCTGTTTACTCTGAAGCTTTGCTGTCTCCACTGTTGGAATTTTGTTTGAAATAATTCTTACTAACTATAAAAGTAGTGTAAGCCATTAAAATCACAGAGAAGTATAAAAATTATTATCACTTGCCCTGACCGGTTTGGCTCAGTGGATAGAGCGTCGGCCTGGGGACTGAAAAGTCTCAGGTTCAGTTCCTGTCTTGGGCATGTACCTTGGTTGCGGGCACATCCCAGTGGGAGGTGTGCAGGAGGCAGCTGATGTTTCTCTCTTATTGATGTTTCTAACTATCTCTCTCCCTTCCTCTCTGTAAAAAAATCAATAAAATATATTTTTAAAAAATCAATGGAAAAATATCCTAGGGTGAGAATTAACAACGAAAAGAATGTAGAGAATTTTTACAAAAAAATTTGAGCCAAAATTATGGCCGGTGTAGCTCAGTGGTTAGATTGTTGGCCTGATAACCACAGGGTCTCAGGTTCTATTCCCATCAAGGGCAGGTATCTGGGTTGCAGGTAGGATACCTGCAGGAGGCAACCAGTTGATGTGGCTCTTTCACATCGATGTTTCTCTCCCTCCTCCTTCCCTTTCATGGAGCCCACCCTATGTGACTCAGTGGTTGAGCATGGACACATGAACCAGGTAACCACGGCTCAGTTCCCTCACATGCCTAGTTGTGGGCTTGATCCCAATAGCGTTCATGCAGGAGACAGCTGATCAATGATTCTCTCTCATCATTGATATTTCTCTCTCCCTCTCCCTCTTCCTGAAGTAAATACTTACTAAAAAATAAAATCGATGGAAAAAATATTGTGAGCTTAACAAGAACAAAAAAGTTATGTCTAACCACTGTGTTTTAAAATATTTAATGTCATCTTAGACTAATGTCAACTGTAATTGAAAAAATAACAAAGGGGGAAATATTTGAGCCAGAGGATACACCTGGAAGCAAGATCTCAACAGAATGAGAAAAGGCTTCCAAGAATAGCATTTGGAATTAGAGAGGGAACTAAGGAAAATTACAGCAGACAGGTGTGGCTCACTAGTTGAGCACAGACCTATGAACACGTCATGGTTGGATTCCTGGTCAGAGCACATGCCCGGATTGTAGGCTCAGTCCTCAATAGGGGTGTGTAGGAGGCAGCCAATCAGTGATTCTCTGTCATTAATGCCTCTCTCTCTCACCCTCTCCCTTCCTCTGCTGGACATCTGACATGCCCTTTGCCCCTGGTTCAGTTTGGAGGCAGCCCAGTGTCCTGTGCAGTAGGGCTGGCCGTCCTGGATGTCTTAGAGAAGGAAGAGCTGCAGGCTCATGCTGCCTGTGTGGGCAGCTTCCTGATGGAGCTCCTCAGGCAGCAGAAGGCCAAGCATCCTATCATCGGGGACATCAGGTGAGGCTTGGGGCAAGTCACCGCCCACTAACCAAGCACCTGCAAGAGGCCTAGAGTCATTTCTTCCTTCACCTACTTACCACCTGGGATGGTGGGAGTTTCCACAAGGAAAGTGAAGCCCTGAGAGGGGCTGTTGCCCTAAGTGGCACTTCTAGGGAAGGGAAAAGCCTGGATCAAGTAGCTCGGACTCCCTCCTCCCTATCCCCTGCCCCTCCATCTTTCCTGTCGAAAGTGAGGGCCCCTCCCCATTGCAATTACTTCCTAGACATACACCACCACCATCACCACCAATTCCTGTGACTCTGTCCCCAGGAGACAGAGGTACAAGCCCTAATGGACTTTCCAATGAGCTTGGCTGAGACCCAGGCACAGGGCAAGGGTTAGGCCTGTGGTCCCTCAGGCCTGGACTCCTGAGATGTCACCTTCTGCTCCAGGGGCGTCGGGCTATTTATTGGTGTGGATTTGATCAAAGATGAGGCCACAAGGACGCCAGCCACCGAAGAAGCTGACTATTTGGTATCCAGGTACTTTTTCTTCAAGCAAGTTTCCTTTGCAGAGCTTCTCCAGGGCCACACCAGGGACAGGGATGGACAGAACTCCTGCTTGTCTGGGTGGGTGTGTCTAGATGGAGCATCATCTCTGAACTTAGGAGCGCCCTGCTCAAACCGGTTCACATTTTTCACTTGAATCCAGGTAGGATTCCAGCCTCAGCACCTTTCTCCCCTTTTATCTCCATTCCTCATGCCTATCCTTTCCCCCACTTCAGAAAATCCTTGGGAAATGTGCATCATTCTGCGTTTGGAATTCACATGAAACAGAATATAAAAAAATCTTCCCATGAGGTTTTTTGAGACTGACTCCTCCCCTAAGTGACTATCCAGTCCCTGCTTTCTCTCTGCTTGTCAGACACATCTGCCCACTCAGCTACCCCATGCTCACCCCACCCCACCCCACCCTCAGCTTAAGAATGCAGCATGGCCCATTGGAAGGAATCAGACCTGAGGCCCAGCCTGATTTCCTCCATGTCATAGCCACTTGTGATTTCTCCAATTCAGCTAGGAAACTGGTACCAAGAATGGGTTTCACCTCTAGTAGGTGGTAGAGCCAAACTTGAAGTCCAGACCTTATTTTCATTTTTTTAATATATCTTTTTTTTTTTCAGAGATGGAAACATCAATATTGAGAATCACTGTTTGGTTGCCTCCTGCACACCCCCTACTGGGGATCGAGCCCACAATCTGGGCATGTGCCTTTGACTGGAATTGAACCTGGGACCCTTCAGTCCACGGGCCAATGCTCTATCTACTGAACCAAACAAGCTAAGGCCAGGCCTATTCTTTTTAGCACTGCTATAGTCTGGGACACCATGGCTCCTAACAAGACTTAACATAAATTTTTAAAAATGGAAGTGGAACCTGGCTGGTGTACCTCAGGGGTTGAGCATCGACCTACAAACCTGATCAGTTTGATTCCGTCAGTACACATGCCTGGGTTATAGGCTCATTCTCTGGTGGGGGGTGTACAGGAGGCAGCTGATAAATGATTCATCAGTTCTATCTTCTACAATCATGTTAGACCCTTTCTCTCAGTAGCCAAAATGCCTTCCTAGGTGGGATTTTTTTTGGGGGGTGGGGGGGGTGGGAGGAGGCGTTGAGAAAAAAAGCCACATTAGTTCATTCCATTTTTTTATGCATTCACTTGATTTATGTGCCCTAACTAGGGATCAAACTTGCAACCTTGGCATATTGGGACAACACTCTTACCAACTGAGCTACCTGGCCAGGGCAGCTTCCTAGGTTAAAAGTGTAAGTGTAGAATATTAAAAATGGCTCTTATGTACCAATTATGGCATTAAGTATGGTAAAGTCATCCTCCTAAAAAGAACTGGAAATTGAACTGACAAGAACGGTCTGGAAATTACAAGATTACCTGTGTGCAGGGAGCAGGGGAAGTTACTGAAGCTAGATAAGGGGATGGAATTCACTGTACCACTTTGTAATGTTGGACATTTTCCATACACAAAGCAAGCCATACACATCATATAAACCACACATAAAGTGGAAAATGCAGGGACTACAGACTAGGCTGAACTCCAGGAGCAGGTAAGACTGCCCCTTCTCAGGTCCCTATGTAGGCCATGATGCCAGGGCACAAAGGATGGGAATGGTTTTGCAAGGGGTAGCCAGTGTCCTATCCTGGGAAGGAGGGGGGAGGGAGGTGCTGGCCTGTGAAGGGTTCTAAGAGCAATGTGGCTGACAATCTAGCCAGAAGGCCAAGCTAGGCACAGGAAAGCCTTGAAGACCATGTGAAGGGCCCTGGGCTGGTGGTATAGCAAGGCCATTATGTTCTGCCCTACAGGCTGAAGGAGAACTACATTTTGCTAAGCACTGATGGCCCTGGGAGGAATGTCCTGAAGTTTAAGCCCCCAATGTGCTTCAGCTTGGACAACGCACAACATGTGGTGTCAAAGCTGGATGCCATCCTAACGGGTAAGTATAAATCCCAGTGTCCAGCTGACCATGTGCCTAGAACCCAACCCAGCAGCTATAATGGCCTAGTGTGCCGAGGGAAAGGGGGCTCAACAGCTGAGCTAGGTGTACTCTGGACAGTGCAGGAAGCCAAGAGCTGAAGCGGAGAGGTCTTACTGGCCCAGGTCACTTCTATTTCTGCCTGTGCCTGGTGGGGCTTCCCAAGCACTGGGGAGGTGGGAATGGAACCACCCCCAAGGACTATGCATGCAAAGCTCTGATCAGAGGTGGCCCCCTAAATGGGCAAAGTCCTGTCTCTTGGATGGAGATCAGAGCCACCCCTCCCTGTCCTCCACCTCTGGGCTATTTTACTTCTGCCCCCAAGGCTCCAGAGCTGAGGGCCAACCCCCTGAATACAATTGGGAGGTGGTATAAAACCTGCTGGATGAGGTGAGGCACAGAACTGGCTTAGGTTTCCTGTAAAGGAGCCTCCTGTTGAATTTGGGTCTTAGCAAACTTGAGGGCAGGCTTTATCTTTGGGAAAATTGTTGCTGATCCTGTGACTGGTGCCACATACATATAGGTCAAGTGTGGGGGATCATGGCCCTATCCAGTGAGCCCAACTCCAAACTGCCATCCAAGAAGCTTAGAGACACTGAAGGCAAGGGGGCATTTAGCAGACAAGAAAGGTTAACCAGTTTGGGTGGCCATGGGGTCTTTTTCAGACATGGAAGAAAAGGTGGGAAGTTGTGAGACGCTAAGAACCCAGCCCTGTGGTAGCCCTGCCCTGTCAGGTCCTTTACTAGGTAAGTGGGCCACAACTGGGTTCCTGAACCGTTCTGTACCCCCCAGGAAACGAAGCTTTTTTTTTGTAAATTTTGTTTCAAGTGATGTCCCCTTCCCATAGGGTACTTCCAACATGGGCGGCTCTGGCTACCTTGAGCTCTCTCCACACACTCCTGCCAGAAAATCTCCAACACTGTTTGCATTTGTTAGCTGAGGCAAGAGGGCAAGAGCAGCCACATCCTCCCCTGCCAGTTCCTTCTAGGAGTGAGGGGAAAACAAAACTCCGTTTCAGGCTCCGACCACCTAGAGCCAGTCCCACAGCCTGCTGCCTCCTCTTGCCACCAGACTTGAGGTGCTCCAATCCAGCAGCAAATAGGTGCTGCCAGAGTAGGCTATTACATTTCAGCCAGGAGGGGGCATCCTTGATTGTAGGTTCACTGTCCTGGAAGACAGAACCCCGTTTTAAGAGAAGTGTTCTAAGGTGTCTCAGAATCCCTACTGCACAACCTTCACCCCATGAACCGCTGCCTTAAACCTCCAGCCATTTTCTTCCTTTAAAGGGGCCCAAGTCCTGTGTACCGCATATCCCACACTCACCCAGGCTTAGGGGTTTTTACATTTTTATTTCAAAAGCTTGGATAGCTTCAATATCCAGGTCGTGGCAAAATCAGGACACGTGTAAAATACCTTACAATACATTAGATTCCCAAAAGGTACCAAAAAGTACAGTAAAATTAACACTTCCATTACAGGAAATGTATGACACAAATAATATAAAATTAAAAGGTGAAAAAAGGTGACACTGGTTTCTTAAGATAGACTTTTGTACAACCAGGGTCCACAGGTCCAGGATGCAGAGCGGCAGCAGGAAACAGACCCTCCCTCCTGGTTCTGGGTAACCCAGTAATAAAATCAGCCCACAAAGCCGCTCTGGCCTCTGAGACACCACACGCTGCCTAAAACAACTAGAGCTCTGGAAATAGTAAACAAGAAAGTGATTTCCAGGGGGGAAATTTTAAATAAGATGCACATGGGACAGGCCATAGAAAGTATGCCAAGTTAAATTTGGTACATAATTGTGTTCACTCAATATCCAAACAAAGCGTGTGCGGTCAGACGGGCACTCTTGCCGAAGCCTCAGTATGGCTTGTAGTTATTCTGATGGCCACCACGTCGCTGGCTCTTCCCGTAATTCGTACTACCCTGACCTAGGGACAAGAACAACAATGATAGCAGCTAGATTTATTGAACATTTATCCCTGTGCCAGGCGCTTGGCTCAAATCCTCACCAGAGCCAACACCCCTGGGGCAGGCTACAAAGCCCAGCCTGTCTGACTCCAAAAGCCCCTGCTGCCAGTGACCCCTGCACTTTCTGTCCTGCCTCCCAGGTGGGTGACTGATGAAGCCTCCCTCTCTCCTACTTACTGTAGTCGTATCCGGGGCCGTAGCCGTAATAGCCATAGGGCGAGTAGTCGTAGCCGCCATAGCCGGGCCCGTAGCCCTGCTGGTAGCCGTAGCCCTGGTTCCAGTAGTTGCCGTAGCCCTGATTCCAACTCTGACTCTGACCTGTGGGGGGAGCAGGGCACAGGGGCCCGTGGACCATTTAGCACACGCAGGAGCTAGGATGGAGGAAATCCTGCCCTTTGGGTGGCGGGATTACTATGGCAACTCAGAAGTAGAAGCCAGGGAAGGGGCTGCTGTCCTGGTATAACAAAGCCCTAACCTGACCCTGCACTTAGACCCAAGCTGCAGAGGAAGACAGAACGGAACCTAACTTCTCTCTGGGCCAAAGAGGCAGGAACTCATTCTCACTCAAATCACCCTCTGATTACCCAAACCCTCTCTGGCAGCTTGGCCTTAAAAAAGATAGAGTTCAGGCTTTGGAGTCAGAGGGCCTAGGGCAGAAGGAGATAAAGCGCCTGGCACAGCCCTGCCCTACCTTCTGCCCACCCACCCATGAGTGGACCAAGACTCAGGACAGCCAGAGAGCCCATCAGGCCCCTCACCCCACCCCTCTCAAAGTACAATACAAATCTGCTGCTGCCCTGGGGCCTCAGAGCACATGGGAAATATGGGCTCTTCCACTCCAACCAGCAGCAGCACAGCCTGGACCCAGGAGAGCCATTCCTGTCCCTGCCCACCCTGCCACACCAGAGGAAGCCCCCAAGACAGGCATGGAAGCTCCATGCAGGCAGGGAAACCTGACCCATATTCGATGTTCCACTCACCTCCTCCACTTCCACTGCCACCGCTGCCTCGGTTCCCTCTGTTGCGGTTTCCACGGCCTCCAGAGCCATACTGCTGCTGTTGATAGACTTTTCTGGGCAGAGCCACCTTGATTTCACACTACAAGCAAAGAAGACAGGAAGTCAGGCCACTGGGACAAGTTCTAGGGAGAGACTGTGCACAACAACCTTCATTTACAAACATCCAGACTTGGTCCATCTTCTCAATAATAAAATACGATAGGGTGTGAAACCACATTTGGACTAGAAACTCTGAGAACCCTAACTAAAACCTAAACAAACCAAGATTCACATTAGAGCCTTTTTGGCTCAAACCTTCCCCCAGAGAATGTACTGGGAATGATGGCTACAAACCCAGGGTTTGAACAGCTCCAGGTTTAACCATTAGGAAGAGAGGGATAGCAGGACCAATGCCAGCTCAGTGTAGCAAAACAGACCAACTGTCATGTCTACTGCCACCTTGGTCCTACTAGGCAAGGAGGTCAGAGAAGGCTTCCCGGGTGAGAGCCAGAGAATAGGTATACTTTCTGACTTTATTTTACTTTTTTACAGGAAACAAGACAATGAAGCATCCCACTCAAATGTATAGTGCTGACCCTGACTTCCAACTTACAAAGGAAGAAAGCCACTGAGACTCAGGGCAGAGCTTACCTGAAGCCAGACTGCTACCGCTATCCCTCCCCCAACCACTGGTCTGTATTTGGGATGGGCCAAAAGCCCTATGTACGTCCCCCAGTCTGTTTCTGCGTAGCTCAAAAACCTGCCCACTGTGCGTGGAGGTAGGGTCAGTAACCTTCCAGTGCTCCCACTTAAATAAATTATTTTTAAAAGTACACTGAAAAAAGACAATAATAAATATAAAACCCTGGCTGGTGTGGCTCAGTTGGTAAGATATTGTCCTATGCACTGAAGGGTTGCTGGTTGATTCCTAGTCCAGGCACATGCCCAAGATGCTGAGTTGCTTGCTCAATCTCTGGTGGGGGTATGGAGGAGGCAGCCAACTGGTGTTCTGCACTCATCGATTTTCTCTCCCTCCCCTTCCCCTCTCTGAAAGTCAATTTTAAAAATAAAAAATACTTTCAATAAAGATAAATTTTTTAAAAACCCGCTCTCCCTAGCTTTCATGTCTCCCTCTACACCTACTCCACCCCCACCAGCACCCCCTATTACCTTTGTGCCTTCCCTTCTCCTAAATTCCAAGGGCCCTTCTTTTGCTTTTTTAACTTGTTTTCTGAGCCTACACAGCCCAGCTGGCTCACTTCTACTACCTCTAACTTTCTAAATGAACTTTCTCTTATAATTTGAAAAAAATAAAAAATAAAGTACCACCCTGGCCGGTTTGGCTCAGTGGATAGAGCGTTGGCCTTCGGACTGAAAGGTCCCAGGTTCAATTCCGGTCAAGGGCATGTACCTTGGTTGTGGGCACATCCCCAGTAGGAGGTGTGCAAGAGGCAGCTGATTGATGTTTCTCTCATCGATGTTTCTAACTCTCTATCCCTCTCCCTTCTTCTCTGTAAAAAATCAATAAAATATATTAAAAATAAAAATAAAGTACCCTGACACATACTTTGCCCCCAACTAAGACCAGTGAAAAAACATTCCACGTAAGCTGTCCCCATATAAGCATACTCCTGTAAAACTGCCAAATTACCCCCACCAGTGATGCAATCTGATATTTTTTACCCTACTGAATACACAACTAAATACAGTATTTCAAGACCCACTGCCAGCAGTGACTAGTGCTGCCCTATAGGCTCTTCCTGCCCATTTTTCATTATGGCAGAAAAAGGCCTGTCTATGTCCCTATCCACTGGGCTAGCTAACAGATGGTGTCTTTTCCAAATGTCCTCTAGGACACAATCTCATTTTACATGAAATTTAAGAGTCCAATCTTTCTAAATTCCCAGCAAGGGTTCTTTAGTTTTCAGGAGCCCCACCCTACCTGTCAACTTTATCTGGCTGCCACTCTAGCACAGACAGAGCCCGTCACCCTGCCACACCCTCAACACAAAACTGCCACCTGGAGAATACTTTAAAAAGCCATACTACCCTCTCTCTAGACCCAGAGTTCAGGGGTGATAACAGCTGTATTTCTCACTTCTGCTCATTTGAAGGTCAACTGGCCCTGGGTATAATGAGCCAGGACCCTGGGAGCTCTTTGGGAAGGATCTTGCTAGGATGGATTTGACTAAACCAGTGTCCAAAGGGGATGGAGAATAAAGAATTGGTTTTGGCAGCAATAAGACAGAAAAGCTCTGCAGCAGTTTCTATACTGAGCAGGACTTCACTGCCAGGGAAAGAAATCAGTGAACAGAAGTTCCAAAATCTTGTGAGAACTGCAAATCTTGGACTCTAGATTCAGGCCATCTTAAGCTCTAGCTTTAAAGAGACTACTTAGCATGCTGTTTTTACTGCCAGGCTAAGAGCTCCTTGAAGGCCGGGACCATCTGCCCCCCAATCAGGGCAGCAGCCCTGCAGAGAAACAATGAGGTCTCCTGGAGAGCCGCTGGAGGCAGCCCAACCCCTAAGCCACACACACCTGCAAGGGCCAGGCCTCTCTCGACAAGAGGCCACACACAAGTAACTGCAGACACTTTACCTTACTTCCACTGATGGTATGGAACTTCTTCTCTAGAACCTTCTTCACAGGCTCTTCCTCTTCTTTAAAGGTGATGAAAACAAAACCTCGTCTTTTGTTTGACTTTGGATCCATTGGAAGATCAATGGCCTCGATCTGTAAACACAGGCAAAAGCTCAGGACCAGTACCTCCCCAGGGCTCACAGGGAACTAACTGGATGGAGAAAAGGTCCATGAAGGCCAGAGAATGATAAAGCAGCCTCGCTGAGGGGGGCTCCTCCAGGCAGCCAAGGCTTCAAGACCAGGGAGGCCACCTCAGGGCAGATAGCAGGCCACTCACCTCCCCAAACTCGCCAAAGTACTCTCTGATTTTCTCCTCAGTGGCTTCAGGATTCAGACCCCCCACAAAAATTTTCTTTACAGGCTCCTTTTTCATGGCCATAGCCTTTTTGGGGTCAATGACACGGCCATCCAGCCTGTGCTCCTTCTGGTCGAGGACCTGTTCCGACAGAAGGAAGTTGGGTTTTAACTCAGCAGCATGACTCTATTCAAGGCTCTTCTCTTTGAGCCATGGAACCCCAACACAGGTACACAAAATGTTTCATCCCCTCCAAACTCTAACCCAACCCAACCATCAAATGTCAAGCACAGCTGGTTTACCTGTAAATCAGTCCCACCACCCCTACTTTCCCCCTGTTATCCCGTACACCCTCTCCCTGCCTCGCAGTGCCAGTTTAAGGCCCTGCTCCAGAAGTAAAGCAGCAGTGACTGAAGGACACTGGGCTGCTTGGGGTCAGAATCCTTGCTCCACCACACTTAGCCACCTGTGGGAGCTTTTCTGCCTAAACTTCTGAACCTTAGCGTGTTTTCTGTAAAACAACGCCTATCTCCTAACAACCTTGGACTCTCCTTCCAGTCCTCACAACCGTGTTTGCAGTGTCCAGAACAGGCGGAGAAAGGCAATGTATGTCCACTCGCACCTTCCTGAACCACTCCAGCCCACTCACTGCCCTACTAAACCTTTTCTCAAAAACAGGTACAAGGAGCTGCTTTTCTCAAAGCACTCAACCATGTGCAGCACACACCAGCTAGTCATGCTCTTAGAATTTACTGCTTATGTGAAGCACCCAGCTTACCTTCTCCACACTAGCTGCATCTTTGAAGAGAATAAACCCAAACCCTCTTGACCGGCCAGTGTTGGGATCCATTTTTATTGTACAGTCAACGACCTCTCCAAATTTGGTAAAATAATCCTTTAGGTCCTTTTTGCTGGTATCCCAGCTCAGGTGACCAACAAACATTTTCCTGAAATGGCAGGGTGACACAGATCAACAAGTCTTACAAGCAAGCTGTGATTTCAGGAGCACCGGCCCTGGCGCAGCCCTGAGATCAGAAATAAAGCCACGATCTGGAACCAGGCTCGATCCCCCGAGCCTCCGAGTGCGCTCTCTCTCTTTGGAAGATGTGGAATCTCTCCTGCTCTCCCAAGCTCCACCTTAACCCTGACCAGGTTTCAGGAGACGGCAAACCCCGACTGGGCGAGGGAAAGGGTCAACCGTGCCAGGGTACAGGCTCTGGGCGCTCACAACGCAAAGCAATTTGTGTCACCACCACGTATCAAGAGGCTACCGTCTCCGCCATCCTCCGCCACTTCCGAAAATCCGCTCTCAAGGAACTAGCAGCTTCCGGGTGCCCAGACCGTAACTCCGCCCGCGGTCGGAGGCAGAGGAAGGAGCACCGGCCCGGGCACGCGCCAACCCCGCCCGCGCTGCGCCCGCGCGACCCGAGGTCCCAGCGCACTCCCCTTCCGGGCGCCCGGCCCGGCCGTGGCGCCGCGCGAGAGGCCCCGGGGCGGCGCCAAAATCGACCGGACCAACTCCGACAAACTCGAACGCGAGCGGCGGCGGAGCGGGTAGGCGCGGAGAGCAGGTCCGCTGCCAGGGCCGCCCCGGCCGCCTGCCCCTCCCCCCGCCGCGTGGCGCCAACAAAAGGCGGCCCCGGAACAAAGGCGGCGTCCGGTCGGCCCACGGCCGCACCTACCCCGCGTCCTCCTCTTCCTTGCTGGCGTTGATCTTGTCGCCCTCGGCGCCGTTCTGGTTGCCGGCCGGGGGTGCCGCGCTCCCGCCCCCAGCGCTCACCGCGGCCCCGCTGCCCGGCCCGGCCGGCGACTCGCCTTCGGGGGCGGCCTCGTGCCCGTTCTCGGTGGCGCCCGTCGTCTCCATGAGCTGCTCCTCACCGGTTTCCGACATTAGACCGGAGCGCGGCGGCTCCTGCAACGAGCGGCCACAGCACGTCAGACCCGCGCGGCTCCCGCCGCCTGCCCCCCGCAGCCCGCGGCCCGGCCGCTCACCTCGCCGCCGGTGACGCCGCGAGGCCCGCTCGTCCCCACCCGCCGGGAGGGTGCCACGAGGCTCCGCCGCGCTCAAGCTCGCGCTGCCCGGCCTCCCCTCCCTCCGCCAACGGAGCTGCCGCAACTTCGCGCGCTCCTCCTCGACCACCGCTGCACGGAACCCACCGCCCAAAAGACTTGCTTAGGCCTGCACGATACCGCCGCCTGACAATGCCGACTCGTGGCGCTCTTTATAATGCCGGAGCCGGGGCACCCACCTCGCAACAAGAGGCATGCTCATTGGCTGTGCCCGTCCGTCATTCAACCCTGCGCCGGCGTCCTATTGGCCACGTCGGCGCGCGCACGCTAGATCTGGGCGGGCTTTGTCCTCATTTTAGAACCCGCGCGAGCCAGGGCCCCGCGGAGCGTTGCCTGATGGAACGACGTTCCTGCCCGAGGCTGAGAGGCCCCAGACATACCTTCCGCGCTGTTAGGCTGCAGGCTCTCTCCTTCCGGCGCCCCCAATCCCAGCATTAACAGTTTCGGCCACTCCATTTCCCCAAAGAGGGAAGTAGGTTCGAACAAGTCTCGCAAACCGAGATCGCCCGGCTGGAAGTGGCGGAGCCCGGGCTGCCGAGCTTGGGCGCGTAGGGTCCCCCAAGGTCCTCGACTCGGAGGGACTGCGACGCAGCTCGCCCTCCCCTTGACCTTGGTGCCCTCTCAGCCCCGCGCTCCCGCCCTTTCTGCCGCCTCCCGCAGCAGGGAGTCGCGGGCCGGGGAGGAGTCCTGCAGAGATCTGGTGCCTGCCGTGCAGACTAGGAGGTAGCGAGAGAAACGGTAGAACCGTGGTGTTCCCCAGTCAGGTTGCCCACCACCACCTTGACGATTAGCATCGTGCTTATACTTTCGATTACTTAAAAATTTTCATTTAAGTTAATTCACTTGCTCTTACCGGTTTGGCTCAGTGGATAGAGGTTGGCCTGAAGGGTCCCGGGTTCCATTTCGGTCAAGGGCATGTACCTTGGTTGCGGCACATCCCCAGTAGGGGGTGTGCAGGAGGCAGCTGATCGTTGATTCTCTCTCATCACATCGATGTTTCTAACTCTCTATCCCTCTCCCTTCTTCTCTGTAAAAAAATCAATAAAATATATTTTTTAAAATTAATTCACTCATTTTTGCTGAAATTTAAATTTCCACTAACATTTTCAAAGTCATGATGTGGGGAGGGGGGTGAGGTAGTTCGTTCTCTTTTTCTAATATACAAAAACCCTTAATATTATCTCCTTGACAACCAAATTTAAAGGGCCTGCATAATCCCGTGATTCCTTTTTTTTTTTAATATGTTTTATTGATTTTTTACAGAGCGGAAGGGAGAGGGATAGAGAGAAACATCAATGAGAGAGAAACATCGATCAGCTGCCTCTTGCACACGTCCCACTGAGTATGTGCCTGCAACCAAGGTACATGCCCTTGGCCGGAATCGAACCTGGGACCTTTCAGTCCCCAGGCGGACGCTCTATCCACTGAGCCAAACCGGTCAGGGCTGATTCCTTTTAATCATATGGGTGAAGGCTGGAGCCCCAAATGGACCAAGTTCACAACCTCTGAAGCCTGGGAATTACCAATAGCAACAGAACACAAGCAGCTGACATTCACCCGCTGGATTCCTGCAGCCAGATCCAATGTGGCGGGCTAGGCCTTCTACTTTCTGATCTGATCTCCTAACAGCCCTGTGAAAGGTGGTACCATCATCGATTTATAAATGAGAACACTGACGCCCAAAGCCTTGGGCCATGGTTTACTCCCCAATCCAGCCAGCCAATGAGCTGCCATGAGAATGAAAAATGTGGCAAATTTACATTTGGAAAAAATCGACTTCAGAAAATCTGAAGCTTTGGCCACACAGCACTACATTCCTCCCACAATATCAATCAACTACAGCTAGGCACCCACCCCCGGATGAGCAAATGCCCTCTGGTTCACCCTAAGGCCCACCTGACCACTTCAGACTAGGTTCCATAACTGGAATTCACATATATCCATAAAACCTTGGTCATATACTGATCTGGCTTGCAGTGAAATCCAGAACAAACTCACCACGCCATCTCCACCTAAGCCCTCACCCACCCACAGACATAAGAAGGGCCAGGGATGTGACTCACAGGAGATGATGGGTGCAGCTACCCAAGCAATGAAGATAATTCAGGTGATTAAGTTCAAATAGTCTAAATGCAGCCACAGGGCCTAACTATTGGGGACAGAAATTCACTTACTCTGCCCTTGTCCACCTGGATTCTCTTAGCACAACCTGGGAAACACTTTCAACAACATGTCAAGTCTGAGGATAACAACATTCAGAGCATGCTTCAAAGTTTGCAAAATGTTTTCACCAACATGGCTTTATTGGAAATTCAAAATTAATTTTGTGTGTCCTTACCCGTAAGTTACAGAGGAAAATGCTGAGATCATACATTAAAACTGTGGCCACAAAGCCAGCATTTCCAACTCCATATTGTTCCAGGGCTCCAGGATACTGTAGGCCAAGGAGTCTCTGAGCTCCTGAGTTCCTTGGTCCGAATTAGATCTTGTGTCAGATTTAATTCTGCTGCTCAAATGAAGCAATGGCTTAGAAAATACTTTACAAACTATAAAGAACTGCAGACCAGTGGGGGTCAGTCTTCGCCCAGAATGCTTCTATATTGCATCCAAGAGTATTTCTGACAAAGGCAAAGAACTGGGATGTTGGAAGCAACAGAACGTCCCTTTGACACAAGGATCTCACTCTTATGATTGGGTTCCAGCTATAGAACTAGAGTTGAGGGTTTCTTCCATGACAGTGAGGTTCTCAAATCAACAAGGAGCCCAGGGTGTCAGGCAACATTTGTATAAAAATGAGTACGATCATCAGACTAGAATAAAGAGGACAGGCACAAAATGCATTTTCAAAGTTTTTAAAATTACATGAATTGATTTTTCTCACTTTTATTTTATTGGTGTTTTTTTTTGGGGGGGGGGGACGAGGCTGCAAAGTGGAAATTGCAGGAGTTAATTACAAATATGATGTGACTGCAGTGGCCAACTCCCACACAAGCCACTGCCCACTCAGCTCCTGAGCTCCAGCTCCTCCACTTCAGGGCTAATTCTGGCTCCAGCCAGAGAAAACTTTTTAAAATGCAAGTCAGATCTTGTCACACTGTGTGGAAACACTGGCTGGCTTCCCGCCCTCTGAGAATGAAATCCTAATCCTGAATACGGGTGGGGTGAGACAGCCAGTAGGGGTCACCGAAATCCATGCCCCGCCCGAAGAGACCTCTTTGCTGTGTGGTCTGTGAGTGGAAGGGTCATTTCTGGGCCTGGGCATAGAGGCCAGGGCCTCCCGAGACCTACCTTCCCCTGGAGACCACATGTTCTGATGGCAGAGCTAATTATGGAGAGCAGTTCAACTCGTGTCACACTTGCCATGAGCAAGAAAGGAATATGGCTCTAACCGGTTTGGCTCAGTGGATAGAGCATCGGCCTGCGGGCTGATAGGACCCAGGTTCAATTCCAGTCAAGCACATGTACTGTGGTTGCAGGCACATCCCCAGTAGGGGGTGTGCGGGAGGCAGCTGATCAATGTTTCTCTCTCTAAATCCCTCTCCCTTCCTCTCTGTAAAAAATCAATTAAAAAAAATTTTTAAAAAAAGGAAGAAATCTGTACTGTCAAGCTGCTAAGACTGGGGTTTATCTCTAGTTGTAGCCCAGCCAAGCCTAACCACTCCACTGGACTTATGAGGCCTGGCATGAGCCACCCCAGCCACACCTTACGCCCATTCTTCACTCTGGCTGTGCTGATTTATTTCCTAGAACTCACCTGCACCCTTCTGGAGGTATCTTTGCACTTGCTGTTCCCTCTACCTGGAATACTCTTCCCCAGGTTTCACCTGCCTGCTCTACATATATGTGTGGGTTGAATTGTGTCCCTTCCAAAAATATGTTCAAGTCCTAACCCCTGGTACCTATGCATATGACCTTATTTGGAAATAGGATCTTTGCAGATGTAATCAAGTTAAGATGAGGTCAAACTGGAGTTGGTGGACCCTTAAACTGGTGCCTTATAAGGAAAGATGCCCATACACAAGGAAAATGGCATGTAATGACAGAGACAGAGATTGGAGTGATGCGTCCACATGTCAATTCGGGCTGCTAGTACCTGATTACCATAGACCGGGTAACTTAAACAACTAACATTTATTTTTTCACAGTTCTAGAGGCTGGGAAGTCCAAGATCAAGGCACTGGCAGATCTGGTGTCTGGTGAGAACCTGTTTTCTAGTTCGAATATGGCCATCTTTTCATGGTGTCCTCACCTGACAGAGAGGAAAGAGAAGGGCACTCTCTGTTCTCTTCTTATAAACTCACTAATCCCATCATGAGGCCCTACCCCCATGACCTCATCTAAACTTTATTGCCTCCCAAAGGCCTGACTTCCAGACAACATGTGATTTTTTTAAAATATATTTTTACTTATTTTCAGAGAAAGGGAAAGGGAGAGAGAGATGAAACATCAATGATGAGAGAGAATCATTGTTCAGCTGCCTCCTGCACGCCCCCTACTGGGGATCAAGCCGGTAACCCAGGCATGTGCCCTTGACCAAAATCAAACCCGGGAATCTTCAGTTCGCAGGCCAACACTCTATCCACTGAACCAAACCAGCTAGGGCTCAATCTATGGTTTTTGAGTCCGTAGCACCAACAAACACCAAAGATTGCCAGCCTCATCAGAGGTTAGGAGAGAGGCTCCCCACCAGAGCCTGCAGAGGGCGCGCGGCCCTGCCAACTCCTTGATTTTGGACTTTTGGCCTCCAGACTATAAATTCCTGTTGTTGCACACCACCCAGCTGGTGGTGCTTTGTTACAGCAGCCCAGCTGACTAATACAACATCCATCAGACTTCTGCTTCCTCCAGGAAGTGGTCTGTGGTGCCCCAAAGAAGAGTCCCTCTCAGGGAAGGGACACAATATTGATACCAGCCATGAGCTCAATGAGTTCCTGCATTAGGTCTGTCCCCTTGACCCTGATACCTCCAGGGCACCTCAATACCTGAGAATGAATAAAAGATCTCTTGACCTAGAGTTACTAACTGGTTCCTTATGGGCCAAATCTGGCTCAGATGTGCTTGCTTGCCCTGCACAGCATTTTCAACATCTTACGAAATAATTTACCAACATTTATGAAGTATGATATTTCTAAAAAATGTTCTATTTCCACTTACTTTTGGAAAATTGTTAGATGACATAGTCCCACATATCCACAGAAGCTGGATGGGACAGATGCCATCCAGTGCACCCCAGTCCTCACCAGGTCTTGTCGTCTTACTCCTGGGCCCCTAAATTAATTTTCATTGGTGGAAAGCATCTGAGGTGTCAGTCCCTAACTAGGCCCCATGAAGCTCAGCTTCTCCATCTTTCAAACAGGGATGACAATACCTGCCTCTCAGCATGGCTGCAGGGATTGGAGAATGTGGGCCCAGTGCGTGGCAGGTAGCAGGTAGAAATGAGAGGTGCTCAGACTAGTGCCAACACTAACAAACAGAAGCATCCAAGGGAAACTCCTCCTCCACTGAGCTCCCCGCTACCACGTCTCAAATCAATTCTCAAAACAGACTTGGAAGTTCTGAAGAAGCTCTAGCAGCTGGTGCCCCACGCTCCAACCCCCAAGGTCACATTCTTATGACAGCCACCTATACCCAGCTTGAGTCTCAGAGGCAGCCTCTGCCCAGCAAAGGCAAATCACAGATGCGCAGGACACCCTTCTGGAATCAGACCTCAACAGAATATGTGCTTCACGTACAGACCTAATCCTCCCAGTCTCCTCAGGAGCCCAGCCCGCAAGGTTTCATACAGTGGCCAAGGCACAAAGAGGGGCTCATTCTGGTTTCCTGTCACAATCCACTTCATAGCAGTGTGTGTGTGTATGTGTGTGTGTGTGTATTTTATTATTGATTTTTTACAGAGAGAAAGGGAGAGAGATAGAGAGTTAGAAACATCAATGAGAGGGAAACATTGATCAGCTGCCTTCTGCACACTCCCCACTGGGGATGTGCCTGCAACCAAGGTACATGCCCTTGACCGGAATCAAACCTGGGACCCTTGAGTCCGCAGGCCGATGCTCTATCCACTGAGCCAAACCGGTTAGGGCCACTTCATAGCTTTTAAAACTGCACATTCCCAGGCCCCTGGGATTGGATTCTCACTTTTATATAGATAGCATTCTGGGCACTGGGCATTGGGGTAGGATCAGATTTAGGATTCACTGCTGCAGACCAGTAACGGAAAAGCCTATAAAACAGAAATGGCCAGTTCCCCTGAGAGGCAGCAATGCCTCCTCAAAATATCAGCCCTGGAGGCTCTTTAGTTTATGTTTTAGGGCCTGTTTCTGTTACACAACAATTCATCTATTCACTCATTTATTCACACCTTGGCTTCAACTGCTATTGACATGTCCACACCCCTCTGGAAAGACTATTTTCTGAACTAAACCCTCAGGCATAAATATCTCTACTAAACTATCACCAAGGCACCTCAACCTCAGCATGTCCCAAATGGAACAGGTGACATGCCGCATAGCCCTGACCCTCTGCTGGTGTTTTTGGCCACAGAGAATGCCTCTACCATCTACCCACCTGTGCAGGCCAAGAACATGGCTGTGCCAGCCTCTAGTCCAGAATGTGCCTTCATTATTCTGTCACCTGCACTCAGGTTTGGATGACAGGAATATCAGTCAGGGTGGCTACAGTGGTGGTAACAAGCAGGGGTAAACACTGCAGAAGATTGTTTCTTACAGATTAACAGTCCAGGTAGGTGTTCAGGCAAGAAGCAGCTCCCTTCCGCATGATTACTTAAGGACCCAGGCCCCTTTCATTTTGTGGTTCTACCATCCACCCCCTTGGGCCCTGTCATGCATGCAGCTGGCAGAGGAAACTTAGGGAGGAACTAGTGTGGGAGTCTTCATAGTCCAGGCCAGGAAGGGGCACACTCAAGTTCCACTCACATCCCACTGGCGAGAACTCTGTCATGTAGCCTCACCTACAAGGGACACTAAGAAAGAAGCTTAACCGCTTACAAAAGGAAGGCAAAAACAGATGAGGTGCCCAGTCCTCACCACAACAGGCTTTCAACAACTGCGTGTTAATGACAACGAAGGGACTCAACCTTTGGGTCGAGACCTCTTTGGCAGTCAAACTACCCTTTCATAGGGGTCGCCTAAGACCATCCTGCATATCAGATATTTACATTACGATTCATAATAGTAGCAACATTACAGTTATGACAGGGACATGTGAGAGGCACTGAACCAAGCTAGGGAGGTGGGTAGGATGGATAAGACTTCCCTAGAACAAAAGGCACTCAGGCTGCACCATGAAGACTAAATGGGGGGGGGGCCCTCCAGGCAAGGACGGGGTGGGGGGGTGGGGGGGTAGGGATCGGGTTTGGGCAGAGAAAGCAGACTGTTTGGGAAACTGTAAGTAGCCCCATGTGATGCACAGGAGCTGAGACTGTGCCATTGGGCAGGGGCTTTACATGCGAACAACAAAGGATTCCTTTTATCCACCAGAAACAGGAAGTCAGTGAGTACTGGGACAGCAATGGTCCAAGGGTAGGGATGGAACAGAGGGTCAATATGAGACATTAAGGAGATTAAGGAGGAGAAGGCAGAACTACATCCATGTGTGGCTACAATCCCAACTCCATGCATAGGGCAAGACGGGCACTAAGGCTGGGAAATTGGACCACAGCCACCCGGTGGGTGGCCTTGAATGCTAGTCCAGGCAAGAAAAGTGGTAGGCAGACACTCTCTGCTTCTCTCAAGGAGAAAACCATCCCACTACAGGTGACAGCCTCTCATTTCCTGGTTAACCTGCCTCCAGAGGTTTTGTCCATTCCTTCTAATACAAGAGATGATCGCTTTCAAAGATCAACCTCAAACCCTTCATTAACATACCCTGACTGGTTTGGCTCAGTGGATAGAGCGTCAGCCTGTGGACTAAAGGGTCCCAGGTTCAATTCCAGTCAGGGACATGTGCCTTGGTTGTGGGCACATCCCCAGTGGGAGGTGTGCAGGTGACAGCTGATCGATGTTTCTCTCCCATCACTGTTTCTCTCTATCCCTCTCCCTTCCTCTCTGTAAAAAAATCAATAAAATATATTTTTTTAAAAACCCTCATTAACAGAGAAGGAAACAAAAGGGCACAGAAAGGGAGAGTTTTATTTCATTCAAGCTGCTATAACAAAAATACTTAAAGACTGAGTGGCTTATAAACAAACATTTATTTCTCACAGTTCTGGAGCGTGAAAAGTCCAAAATCAAGGCATTGGCAGGCTTAGTGTCTAATAAGAGCCTGTTTCCTGGTTCACAGAAGCTGTCTTCTTGCTGTGTCCTTACATGGTAGAAGGAGTTAGGGAGCTCTCTGGGGTCCCTTTTATGAGAGCACTAATCTCGCTCATGAGGGTTCCATCCTCATGACCTGATCATCTCCCAGAGGCCCTACCTTCTAACACCGGCACCCCCAAGCTTCAGTCCCAAGCAGGGCTACACAACAGAAATATGATACAATACAAGCCACAAATGCAAACACGTGTATAACATTTCCTAATAGCCACATTAAAAGAGAATTGGGGGGAGTATTAGATAGTTAGTAAAAAGGTAAAAAGAAATCGCTGAAATTAACTTTAATAAAACATTTTATTTAGTCCAATCTATCCAAAATATTATAATCTAGATTGGACAGCACAGATCTAATCCAGGGATTGGCAAACTATAGCCCATGGCCCAAATCTGGCCAGTTGTCTGGTTTTGTATGACCCTCAAACAAACACTGGTTTTTAAAAAATAGTATTTCATGACTTACAAATTCTAGGAAATTCAAATTTAGTGTCTGTAAAAATAAAGTTTTTAATTCTGTCAATAATAGAAATGTATAGAAATGTTTTATCTCTTCTTATATTATGTTCTTAATACCCTCGATTTTGCCTCTTGGTTTACACAGCAGAAAATCCATCTGACCCTGTGTATGAAAAGTTGCCCTGCCCTGTTCTAGACCATCAGCTCCCCCTAAACTCCAGACGTGGCGCTGGAATCAAGAAGCCCAACCCAAATCCCAGCTGCCCAGGCGACCCAACTCTGAGATTTAGAACCAGCCATTTCCCCTTTTTGAGACTCAATTTTCTTCACTGAAAATCAGGACAGCACTCAAATGGTGGAAAGAGGGTGAAAACCCAGCACAGGCCACGAGCTGGCCACTCATCCACTGGATGCCACTGCCCCCTGCTTTACAGCACCTACCCACCGAGCCCCTCACCTGCCTCGGTACCTCCTCCGGGGCAGCCCCGCCAGGCGCCGTCTGCCAGCATCCTGCGCGATCTCCGCCTCCACTGGCCGCAGCCCCACAGCCGCGGCTTCGGGATCACTTTGGCAGCGCAAACCTCCGTCTGCCTAGAATAACTTCCTCCCTCCCTGCCTCACCAAACCCTGTTTCCTGCAAGAGGACACTCACGCCCCGCCGGCCGTGCCACGAGGCTCCCAGCCCAGCGGCTCGGTCTCCAGGCACGACCGTAGTACTTCCGGCACGCCCTCGGGGCGACCTGCGCACGCGCGGGCTTCGGGTCCCTCCGAGGAAGGATCAGGTCCCTGCTGGACCTGCATGGAGGCCCCAGAATACTCGTGACCCGCCTAGTGAGGCGTGGGCCGGATGTTCAGATCCAGTCCTTTCTTTCCCCTCGACCCCCATGATAAAAAGCCTCCTCCGTTCCGACACCGCACACCTTAATCCTGCTGCTCCCTGACTCAGCAGAGCTTCCGCCCAGGCATAAGCCTAGTCCTTCTGCTCGCTTCTGCCTCTCCGGTCGTCCTCTCCCCGCACCCAGCTCAGCCAGATCACCTGCTCATTTATGTGGGTCTCGGTCTATGCTATAGCGCCTGGCCCACCCATTTTCCTTTGTCACCTCCTGCCTATCTTTTCCTCCTGGGGAAATGTTCCTTCTAAAATTAACCTTCTAGCCCGGCCAGCGTAGCTCAGTGGTTGTGTCGACCTATGAACCAGGAGGTCACGGATCCATTCCCAGGGCTTATACTGGGGTTGTGGGCTTGATCCCCAGTGTGGAGCATGCAAGAGGCAGCCAATCAATAACTCTCACTTATCGTTGATGTTTCTATCTCTCTCTCCTTCTCCCTTCATCTCTGAAATCAATTTAAAAGAAAGAAAAAAAGAATCAACCAATGAACGCATAAGTGGAACAAATCAACGTTTTTCCTCTCATCCCCTTCCTCTCTATCAAATCAATAAATACACTAAAAAAACTCACATTTTCCTGAAGTGCCACGCTGACTTTTCTTTTTATTTTATTTTTACTTAAAATATATTTTTTATTGATTTTTTACAGAGAGGAAGGGAGAGGGATAGAGAGTTAGAAACATCAATCAGCTGCCTGCTGCACACCTCCTACTGGGGATGTGCCCGCAACCAAGGTACATGCCCTGGACTGGAATGGAACCTGGGACCCTTCAGTCAGACCGGTCAGGGCCCACGCTGACTTTTCTAAGCTCTCAGTTTTACACAGTAAGTTATGTCCTTACTGTGATTGCTTGTATAACATTTTTGATTGCTTATATAACATATTTTCATTGTTCAATTGATATAGTTTCCTATTTATGAAATTAGTTGAGGTCTAAGGTTAAGATGAATTATAACCTACTTCTTATTAAAATACTAAATTTAAAAAATCTATTTTTCAATTTAATGACTGGTTACAGAGTTAAAATGTCAATTTTTTTGTTTTTGTCTTTTTATTGAATTCATTGGAATTCCATTGGTTTGCAAAACCATACAGGTTTCAAGTGTACAATTCAATAAAACCTCATCTGCACACTGCATTATGTGTTGGTCACCCATGCAAAGCCTCTTCCCGCCCCCATCCCCCCTTACCCCCTCCACCTACCCCTGCCCCCCTTCCTTTTGGCTATCATCACACTATTGTCTCAGTTCATGGGCTATATTCTTTGGCTAATCCATTCGCCGTCTTTCATCGAGTCCCCCAATCCCTTCCCCTCCGACAGCTGTCCATCTGTTCCATGTATCCATGCCTCTGTTTCTATTTTGTTCTTCACTTTATTTTGTTCATTAGATTCCATATATAAGTGAGATCACATGGTATTTGTCTTTCTCTGACTGGCTTATGTTACTTAGCATAATCATCGCCAGGTCCATCAATGCTGTTTCAAAAAGTCAGATTTCAAAAGGTCAATTTTTTTTAAGTTGGCTTAACTGTGTCCCACGGCCACCTGCAGAGTTCGGAAGTCCCACACACAGGCTGTTCTACCAGCACAGAGAAGGCAGGCCTTCCATCCCATAACCAGAGGCAATCAATGTGTAGCAATTACCTAATTGATTTCCATGCAGTGTTCTAAGACACAGCGGGAGAAGTAAGTTCGCGGTATTAGGACCCACCCCAGCCTGGGCCTGCTGGCCTCCCTCGTGACACTGCCCACTCATCCTCTCGAATAACTGCAAACCGGAGGCCACTCAGGGCTGCCCCCGCCACACCCTGGAGTGCGGCGCCCACAGTGTCCACGCAGGTTTCCTCCTCGCTCTGCTGTCTCCATGGTGTCCTCTGTGCGCGATGCCCGGCCGCAGAGGGAGCTACAGGAATAAGGGTTAGGGAGAGGTCTGTACTTTTAGATGAGGCGGTCATCAGGGGAGGAAGGAGCGGGCCACGGGCTCTCTGGGGAACGGCGTCCGGACCGAGACGCTTCAGCGACGGGGGCATCCATCGCTTGCAGGAAAGAGTGTTAGACACATGGTGCGAGAACGAGGAAAACCGTTAGCGGCGGCGTCAGGCTCTACCTGCACCTTGGCAGGCACCGGGGACACACACCCAGGACCAGCTCAGGACCGGGGACCTACCCGGATGCGCACTGACCACCTGAGGGGGCCGATTCTCAGGCGATTTGGAGCCGCAATGGCTGTCTTCGCATTCTAGCTTCCGAGTCGCAGACTCGGGGGTTTTTGCAACGATCGCGTCCCTTCAGACGTGCCCGAGCTCCCGAAGTGCCTGTGAAGCCGAACTCCACCATCCCAAGCGGATTCCCAAGTCCCGCCCCTGCGCCCCGCCTCCCGCCGGGCCCCGCCTCCATCCGGGCTCCGCCCCGAGCCTCAGGTTCCCTCAGGGCCCGCGGTGCTCGGCCGGAACCGCGCCCCTCATCCGCTCCGCGTGGTCTCTCACTAGAGGGATGGCCCCGCCCCTTCGGCCTAGACTCCGCCCCCAAACTATGTAAGGGATTGAGCGTCAACGATTGGTCTGAGTCCGAGACCTCGTTTTCTAATTGGCTGTGGTGATCTGTGGGTTTCCCCAGAGCTGTGATCCGGAAGTGATTCCTGCAGCGCGGGCCGCGTGTATCTTCTCCTGGGGAACCCTTCCCACTGCCGCTGCGATGACCAAAATAAAGGGAGATCCGGAGGGGCGGGAGGCCCAGGCGGAGGCGTGCTCCGGCGAGCGCACTTACCAGGAGCTGCTGGTGAATCTGAACCCCATCGCACAGCCCCTGGCTTCTCGCCGCCTCACTCGGAAACTCTACAAATGCATCAAGAAAGGTGCGGTGGGCCGCGGTGGCCGGTGAGGGGGCGGGTTGCTGGGCCAGGCCCGCTCTCCTCCCCGCGACTGACTTCTGTCATTGCAGCCGTGAAACAGAAGCAGATTTGGCGCGGAGTGAAGGAGGTTCAGAAGTTTGTCAACAAAGGCGAGAAAGGGTAAGAACCCTTTCTCCTGCTGGACTTTGCATTTTAAACGGTAATGAAGGTGTCTTTACTATTTACTAAGTGTTCGGTAAAAGTACTCTGACTCTATTAGAAGATAATCAAGCAGTCAGTAAATTCCCTTCAACTTCACTTACCCAGCGCTAAGGACACCACGGGGAAAATGAATTCCAGGGGAAGCAAATCGAATAAGCTAAGTGAGTTAGGGTAGACCCCACCTTCTTTCATTCAGTGACTATTTTAGTGAAAACTCTTTTTAGGCACTGTGCTATGGGGAGACAATTCCTTTAATCAAATAGTCACATTCAAAAATAAAGGTTGTGATAGCTATCTGTGAAGGAAAAGTATAGGATGCAGTGAGAGACTTCATTACCCTACATCTTTCTTTCCTGGCATTTGTCAGCATCTGAAACTCATTTGCGTTTTGATTCCTTGTGCCTCCCACTGAGGCTCTAGAGAATAGGATAAAGCCATACCCCACTTTATCCCCAGAAGTGTCTTGTACCTTGTAGGTTCTCAAGAGATAAATTGCTGGGGAGATTTGATGCTCAGTGGGGAGTTTGACCTAGGTGGGGTCGCTGAGATCTGGAGATTAGGAATTGGTTTGGAGGGGAGGGGCTTTGCCAGAAGAAAGTAGGTCCCAGGGCAGGAGAGGATAGTGGTGGGCAGAAGCACTCCCTTCTCCTGGAGCTTTGTAAACCATGGTAAGCTTAGTTCTGTACTCAGAGCTTTGGAAGGGCATTGAGGATTAAAGCCAGGGAGCATCCACTTTGGATAGGATCAGGCTCAAGAGTAGATGGGGACATTGAAATAGGCTACCGAAGTCTAGAAGAGGTGAAGGTGATTTTGATTAGGTTGGAGATGGAGAGAATTAAAGTGCTTATATCTGAGAGGATGTTTGGACATGGAGTGAGGGGGTGTGGGTTCCATTTGAACGGCCCACACTGAGGTAGTGAACTGTGGGGGAAGGGCTGGGTTTGTGTGGGAAGATCATGAGTTTGATTTTAGACAAGTTTTTGAGGTATCTTTTAGACTCGTGACGCCTCTCCCCAGCATAACTATCAAACAGAGACAAGGCCATATGGGCTACAAACTTGAAAGAGAGAGGGCCAGGCTGGAAAGAATAAATTTGGGAGTTGTCAGGACATACTAGTAGATGGAACTTGATGCTATGACCATGGATGGGGTCAGCAAGAAGGTATTGAGAGGGCAGCCAAGGACCAGGCTGTGAGGAGCACCAGCATTTATTTATTTATATATATATATATATATATTTTTTTTTTAAATTGTATTTTTACAGAGAGGAGGGGAGAGGGATAGAGAGTTAGAAACATCAATGAGAGAGAATCATTGATCAGCTGCCTCCTGCACACCCCCCACTGGGGATGTGCCTGCAACCAAGGTACATGCCCTTGACCAGAATTGAACCTGGGACCTTTTAGTCCACAGACCAACGCACTATCCACTGAGCCAAACTGGTTAGGGTTTTTTAAATATATTTTTTATTGATTTCAGAGAGGGAGAGAGAGATAGAAACATCAATGATGAGGGAGGATCATTGATTGGCTGCCTCCTGTGCACCCCCTACTAGGGATCAAGCCCACAACCTTGACATGTGCCCTTGACCAAAATCGAACCTGGGTCCCTTCAGTCCACAGGCTGGCACTCCATCCATTGAGCCAAACCAGCTAGAATGGAGCACCAGCATTTAAAAGCTGTTCAGCCTGGCTGGTGTGGCTTAGTGGTTTAGTATTGACCTATGAAGCAGGAGGTCATGGTTCAATTTGGGTCGGGGTACATGCCTGGGTTGCAGGCTCAATCCCCAGTAGGGGATGTGCAGGAGGCAGCTGATCAATGATTCTCATTACTGATGTTTCTCTCTCTCTCCCATCTCTGAAATCAATAAAAATCCTATATAATGAAGAGCTAATATGCAAATGATCATCACACCCTCACTCTGCCACACCTTAATAGCTCAGACAGTCAATACTTGGGAGAGAGGAATGGGGACCAGCCAGGCTGTGGCCTGGGAGAGGGACAAGCTGCCAGCCCTGCAGTTCCAGGTGCCAGCAGCTGCACCTGCAGCTGCAGCCCGGGCAAAGCCCGTCCATAGTCCCTTGTGACTGCGGCCAGCCAGGGCAAAGCCATCCTGGGTCCTGGGTGCCTGTGGCTGGCCAGAGGGAAGGAAGCCCAGGTCCTGGGTGCCTGCGACCAGCCAGAGGAGGGAATCCTGGGTCCTGGGTGCAGGGCGAGGCAGAGGTGATTAGGGGCAATCAGGCCAGCAGGGGAGCAGTTAGGGGCAATCAGGCAGGCAGGTAGAGGGGTTAGGGGTGATAAGGCAGGCAGGCAAGCCGGTAGGAGGCAGTCGGACATCCCCCGAGAAGTCCCAGATTGGAGAGGGTGCAGGCCGCAGGCTGGGCTGAGGGGCCCCACGCTCCCCACACACACATCCCCTCCACACATCTCCGTGCACATATTTCCTGCACCAGGCCTCTAGTAGATAAATAAAAGCTATTCAAAGAAAAGGAGCCTACTGAGGAGGAGAGTCCAAGAGGCAAAAGGACAACTAGGAATGTGGACCCAGTACTTTAAACCAGCTGTTTGCATCTCACAGACTCTTCCTTCTGTTTTCAGGGCTCCTGAGGGCCTTACCAGAGCCTGGCACTTTGCTAGCTAGGAGCCCCAGCTGAGGATTCTCTGGCAAGCCTTCATTGGTTCCCTTTCATTCAAGGCCCATGCTTAGTCTGGCACTCAAGGTCCTTGGGTGGGGCCCTTGCCAATCTTTCTAGTCTTCTTGTCTGCCCTGTCCCCATTCTGGATTCCAAAACCACCCCAGGCTGCCATCAGCCTGCGTCTGGATATCTGGTGCCATTTTGATTCTCCTTAACTGTTTTTCTGCCCCCTGCTCCTCCATGGGCTTCCTGGCAGTCACCATTCAGCTTTTTGTTCACGAGTGGCCTCCTCTTTTTTATTTTTTTCTGACTCCTTTTTTGACTCCAAAGAGAGCTGAGCTCTTACTCCTTGGGGTCCCTCCCGTCTTTCATTTGTCCCAGTACGATACCACTTGCCACACTTGGTGGCATTTGTTGCCAAGAAAAGAGATTGCCTCCCCAGAGGCACACAATCACCAAACACGATTTGCACCCTTTCAGAGGTTGGGCGACCACATTAATAACTCCTTGAGGGCAGGAGCTATCTTATCTCTGTCCCAGTCCAGAGGTGGACTTTCAATTAAAAGAGGGAATGAACAAGCTAGAAATGACTGTTTCTGTCATTTCAGGATCATGATTTTGGCGGGAGACACATTGCCCATTGAGGTATACTGCCATCTCCCAGTTATGTGTGAGGACCGGAATCTGCCCTATGTCTATATCCCTTCTAAAACGGTAAGGAGCACCCTCAGCTCGGATCCTGGTCAGCACTAGAGGAGAGGGTCTGGGATGGAGTCTCGGCAGCAGGCCATAGCGGGAAGAGTGAACTTTGGAGTTAAGATGGGCCTGGGTGGATTCTTGGTTCAGCTGCTTCCTAAGTAGGGGACTGCTGGTAAGTTATCTCTCAGCACTTATATTTCCTTGTAAAATGGGAATCCCCTCCTCTGTGGCCTGTAAGAATGAAACAGAAAGTGTATGTGGACGTGCTCTGTCAACTAACATGCTGCACCCGGTTAGTCCTGTGAGGTGGGTGCAGTGCTTCAGAGGGGGTGTTTTAGGGATCTGGTTCCTTATCCTCACAGGTCCGGGGCACAGGGAGTGGGGATGGCAGGAACCTGCCTACGGGGACAGCCCCTGCTGGGCTGGAGCCCTTTCACAGTTGCCATGTGGGAATGTAGGCCCAGTGTTGCTGGATTCCTTGAAAGTTTGCTGAGTGTAAATGATGGCAACCAGTTTTAACTGTTTTAAAGATATTGCTGACTGAATAGCACACGTCTGTCTGTCAGGTTAGGCCGGTGGGTCATAAATGTGTGACTCCTTGGCATACAGGTTATGTGGCCTTTTTTCCAAACAGCCCTTTTTCCTCTGCAGGACCTGGGTGCAGCTGCAGGCTCCAAGCGCCCCACCTGCGTGATAATGGTCAAGCCCCACGAGGAGTACCAGGAGACCTATGATGAGTGCCTGGAGGAGGTGCAAGCCCTGCCCCCGCCCGTGTGAAGGGCTTGGGCAGCAACCTGGGCACCTGCTCCAGACGCTGTTGGGCGGGCAGGGGAGCCAGCTGGCTGCCCTCTGCTGCTCACACAGCCTCTTCTAGTCTTCTGAGGCCTGTGTTTTTCCCAGGCAGCTCCAACAGCATCTTCTCCATCAGTGTTATTTCCTGTTGAGTTTCCTGGCAGTCAGTTTCAAGAATGAGGTGTGAAGGAAGTAAATGCTAAGACTAAAATGTTAGGAGTCTGTGGCTGGTTTTTCTTCTTCTTGTCTTTAAATATATTTTTATTGATTTTAGAGAGAGGAAGGAGGGAGAGAAAAGGAAACATTGATCAGTTGCTTCATGCACACACCCCAGCTGGGGATCAAATCCACAACCTGGGTACGTGCCCTGACTGGGACTTGAGCCAGGGACCTTTTGGTGCGTGGGACGAAGCTCAATCAACTGAGCCACGCCAGCCAGCGCTCTGTGGGTGTTTTTTAAAGCAGCAGCTGCTAGTGGAGCTAAGGAGTTTGTGGGCAGGAAAGAGTGAAGCAGGCTTTCTTGCCAGAGGACCCCAAGCACTGTAGAGTGTTCAGTGCTAATGCCTGGCTACCAGGACTGGTGCTAGACTGTAGCTGAGAACAAACTTTGCTGCTCACTCTCGAGCTTTCACTTCCCTAGTGGGTGGAAGCTACAGGTAAGGCAGCTGAGCCCAGACCCCATGGCATGAAAACCTGTAGCCTGTTGGGGACACCCCCTTCCCTCTTCTTCCTGCATGAGTCTTAGTGCCATTGGGAAGCTTATGGAAGCGATTTATTCACCATACAGGACATTTTAAATAGGATATGAAGCTAAATACAAAACCCCAGGCCATCTTTCTTGCTTAGCATAATGGCCCTGGTAACCCAGTCCCTTCAAACATTTTAGACTTAAGGTATCTTCCTGCTCTCAAGGCCCAGCACAGAACTCAGTATACATAGCAACCAGGCTTCAGGTGCCTTGGAATAACCTGGAAAGAGCTTGAGCTTCATCTGGTTTAAACTCCAAGCTCTCCTTGACAAGCTGTGAGCCCTGTTGTACAAGTCGTTTAATCTTCCCAAATCCCCCTTCCCTGGTTTCTAACGTGGAGGTAATGAGATTTTATGTGTGTAAAAACACCTTCCCAGCTCTTTGCCTACTCAGAGGTGGAGACTGGGTTCTTCCTGACTGGGCACTGTGGCTGGCATGGTCCCAGCAGCAGCAGCAGTAGCCAGGCTATGTCAGTACCTATGTGCAGAGGACATATAATTGCAACAAAGGAAGAAGGCCTGTGAATATATTTGCTCAAAGTTATAAAATAATGGCATTCAGTTCTACCCCAGAGTATTTACTGGCGGATGATGGATACAGATGGTTGTACAGCAGGGGAAGTGGATAGGGTGTTGATACGGCAGTAAGACCTGGCTGAGGGCAGGGATGAAAGAGTTGCTGCTGCCACCCAAATCCTCTGCTCCTCTGTCCGTTGCTACTAAGTCCGTGGCAAATATAAACGAAACAGCAGGAATACAGAGGTCAGCATCTCCCTGCTCTTGCAGTCAAGAAGCCAGCTGCCCAGTGCAGGTTGGTTCATCTCCCTCCTTGGCCCCTATTGTGGCACTCGGGCAATTCTGAAATGAACCACAATCCACTGAAACAAACCACTCCAGTGAGACAGCAAGTCTCCTGGGTGAAAAACATCTTTAAATAAAGTTCCTTCCAGGCAGGAGTCAGAATATGATGCGTTTCCCATCTGCTGGGTTCTGCTCCATGGGACAGTAGGGACACTTCAACCTGCAAAGAGGGGAGAACCAGGAATGTCAGGCTGGCTAGCAGGAGAGGCAAGCCAAGCAGGAGCAGGGCACAGGGAACTTACTTTCCTCCGTTAATGAGCTTGTTGAGTGCATCTCGGGAGATAACGTGGCCACAAATGAGCTTGATGGGAGGGTTGGAATCTGACGTCTGCTGGCGAAGGATGGGGCAGGCGAACACTGAGTGGTACCAGCACTTCATGCCTAGTTCAATCTCAATCTGGGGAGGCCAAGCAAGGGATGAGTCCCACTTCCTGCCGTGGCTATCCCCAGTGCCTTCTGCCCACACCTCCCTCAGCCAGGGCTCACCGGTAACTCATCCTTGTGACTCCAGACCCCTGTGCACTGCCTCTGCTCAATCACAGCTTTGATGTTCATCAGCACGGGCAGTGCCACACAGCCAGACGCAAAGCTGCAGAACAAAGTAAGGGCTAGAGCGGCCAGACCAAATCCCCAGCAGACAGACAAAGGACATGCACACTTGCCATCAATATGGGACTCAGGGTTCTAAGTTGGCACATGGTCAAATCAGTCCTTGAGAATCAGGTTGCTTATAAAGTGCCACATATGTAATTACGTGTCATTCTAATGTACCCTCAAACTTGAGAACATACAAGAGACACAAAAGGAAGATCCAGGGGGCAGGTATCTGCTCCTCCAAACCACTGAAAAGTCCTTGGTGTGATGGGGACAGTGGTCTGTTTGAGAGGTCCCCACTCTGCTGTCATAATGCACCCCTATAACTGGTTATCAACTGGGGCACTTAGAAAGGGGACAGATTTAGACCTCACCATGTTCTGGGTGGGGTGGGAGCGAACCGGCTGGAGCCTTGGGTGCTAAATGGCTATGATGCAGAGGGCTGTTGTGCTGTGTGAGTGGCAGATGGTGTTCCTGCTGGGAAATACAGTCCTACAATCAGAGTCTATCACACAGTGGAGCATGAGATTCCATAGTCAAAGTAAATGCACCGTGACACTATCCACTATGGTGTACTGAGTGGGTCTGGGGTCAGGTCCATACGCCCTTTAAGTTAAATCATGTCTTGAGCCTCTGTTTTCTGTGAAGTGAGTACCTCTAATCCTACGTCACTGAGGAGTCATGAGAAGAGCATTACGTACAGGAGCCTTCGAGTGAAAACCCTCAGAACCTATAACTCGGTTACTCAGACCTACCAGAGAGGAAGTGGTGTTTGACAGATGAGGCTGAGAGAAGACCATTGCAGAGGGTCTTGTGGTAATCCAGCAGTGAGGTGCAGGCAAAATGGGGACCTCATTCAAGAGACCTTACAAAATAGGAACCTTGACCCTGCTACTAACTTCATGGTGACCTTGGACCATAACTCTTCCTAATCTCAGTTTCTCCAACTGTGGACACAAGTAGTTCCTATCTGGAAGATGGACCGAGAGAGCCAGTTTAGGTCTGTCCCTGGCACACGGCCCAGTCTGGGTAAATTGTTTCCCTTGAAATCCAACCACTCACTCTGCCCTGCCCACAGGGCTGGCTGTACCTGACACTGAGGGGCGACTCCACAGAAAGCCCCAGCAGGGAACAAGCATCTCGGGTAAAGGTCTCACAGATCTCAGCCCAGTGGCTGGGGTCCAGGAGGTGGCAGTAGGGCGACTTCTCCAAGCCCAGCCGCAGGTATACCAGGCTGCCCATCATCACCTGGATCTCTGCAAGGCAACCAGGCGCAACTCAGCATATGCAGGACCAGAGCACAGGAGGCAGCCTCTCCTCAGGGCTGGGTACCCAGCCCCAGGGACAGTACAGCTATGGAAGCAGGATGGGGAACAGGCTGAACACCAAGGCTCTGGGGTGCCTGGCCTGGCCAGGTAGAGACTGAAATGTCTTCAGGTACAACTGGTTTTCGCTAAAACCCAATGGAGCTGTTTATGTGGGACCAGGACAACCATCACCCTGTGCATCAGGAAGGAGGGGTCCTGGTTCTCTTCTCATCCTTCAACTGCATCAGGGAATGAATCTCAGATCTCGGGGTGGACTCACATCTATTTTAGAACACTAGCTAATACCTCTTTCTAAAAAACTTTCAAGAGGCATCTAGCTAAAATTTAATAATACTGATTGGTTTTCATGTTTACCTTTTAGTAAAATGTGAAGTAATAAATATGAAGGGAGCTAAAGGAAAGTTATTAGCAGTACGGTGGTTACTGATGGGAAACATCTGGAAGGTGAGACGAATGACAGGTTTAGAAATCCACATGTGAAGGAAGAGAGCTCAGGCAGGGACCTGCGGAGGAGGTGATGAGGCTCAGCAGCCTGAGGGCAGGCTTGGCGTGGCTCACATAAACCCAGGATGATGTGTGTGTGGGTATGGCACAAAGCTGGTGACGGGGACTGGAGCTGGTTCTGAGATGAAGCTAAAAGGTGTGACAGAGACAGTAGAGGAAGAGCCTTGAGTTTGGAGTTCACCTTGGAGGGCTCAGAATTCTCAGGCTAGGAGCAGCACCCTGGGTAAATGCTGACATCTGCCAGCATCTACTACCCTGGGCACTTACCCCGCTGGTGCAGCCGAGCAAAGGGCTGGAAGTGCCTGGCATAGCTGAGGGCCTCCAGCTGCTTGTCAGGACCACCAGCCAGGAGGTGAATAAAGTACAGTCGGTGCAGCTTGAACTCCAGGGAGCTGTTAAGCTCAAGCAGACGCTGCCTGTGGGAGATGGCCCATCTGGAAAGAAAGGGGCCAGCTGAGTATGGAACTGGTGGGGTGAAAAAAGGAGCCCCAAGGGAGCTGGGACAGAGGGGTGGGATCCAAAAGCCTAGGTGAGGCCACAGACAGAGCTCGAGGTATGTCAAGAACACTGGGTGAGGTGAAGACCACAGACAAGCCCTGCCCCCTGCTGCCCCACCCAAGGCCCACTTACTCCAATGCCGGTCCCAGGTCATGTTTGTGCAGAGCTTCCAGTATTCGATTCAACTCCAGGAAAGGCTGCTTGAAATCCAAGTCCACGTTCAGTGTAGATTCCTGTGGGGAGAGCATGAACCCATCACTGGAGGACACTGTTTCCAAAATTTTCTGCTCTAATAAAACCTCATCTGTCTAGGACAGGCTAGAGACCTTGCATGAGGAGCTGTGGTCTCCTGCCACACACCTGGCCCCTCGTATTTCCAGTTCCGTTTTGGGAAGCTGAGTGCCACACAATGGCCTCCCACAGAGCTGACTGTGACCTCACCCAGGTAATGGAGACAGTCCCTCCCATCCCTGTGTGAGTAGCATGGTGAGAAATTATTCCTTTTTAATCCTCTTAATTACTTTAAGAGAAAGGATACTTTACTTTTACTGCCATTTGCTTTAACCCCTAACAGTGCTACTCTGTCATTTTACTAATCTCTCTTTTTAAGAAACTAATCATTTTACTAGTCCCCCTTGACTCAGAACCCTGCCTGACAATCAACTCTACTTAGAAAATAATGACTTCACTTTTCACTGTACCTGTTTTTAATTATTTTATTGATTGATTGATTTTAGAGAGACATCGATTTGTTGTTCCACTTACTTATGCATTCACTGGTTGATTTTTATATGTGCCCTGACCAGGGATTAAACCCACAACCTTGGTGTATCAGGAAAACACTCTCTAACCAACTGAGCTACCTGGCCAGGGCTCACCGAGCTCCCTTCTACTTATGGCAGGAGACCTGATTTCCTTTCTAACATAAATTTGTTTCGATAATAACAGGAATGTATTATTTTAAAAAAGCTATTGAGTAGAAAACAGAACAGGCAGGTCCCAGTACCTTCCCCACCAAGCCATTACCTGGCACAGCTCCTCGGCCACGCTGAGCATGCCCTGCTGGTACAGGTGCTCCACGATGGCCATCTGCAGGATCTGCTGCTGCTTCTCCCGGGAGTCCCACACTGCATCGGAGACTACACCGCAAACCTCAGAGTCAAAGTTCTGACAAGGACGAGAGACAGGGCCCTGTGACTCGGCACTCGCATTCCCCACACTTGCTTTTCTGATAAGCCTAGGGACAGTCCAACTCCAGGTGTCCCTGTCTCCACTCCAGGTGCCCACACACTCACTCTGTCAATGGCTTTGCCCACTCGGGAGACACTGCTGTGAATGTCCTTGTGGTCTGAAGCCAGTTTCTGCACGGTGTCTTTGATCTTCCGGCAACACTGGGACATCACCAAGGAGAGGGTGGCTGAGAGAGGAGTCCCTTGGAGGGCTGCAGAGAAACATTAGCAGTGAGTCAGGACACAGGAACAGAACTTGTCCCTTTTTCCTCTACCCACAGAGGCCCAGGAGGCAGCCCTGAACTCCAGAGTGACTCAGCTTCTGGCTCTAGCTGATTTGGCTCAGTGGATCAGAGCCTCAGCCTGCGGACTGAAGGGTCCCAGGTTTTATTCTGGTCAAGGGCACATGCCTGGGTTGTAGGTCCCATCCCCAGTAGGGGGCATGCAGGAAGCAGCCAATCAATGATTCTCTCTCATCCTTGGCTCTCTCTAGCTCTCCCTTTCCCTTCCTCTCTGAAATCAATCAAAATATGTTTTAAAAAAAGACTCAGCTTCGCCCTAGCTGGTTTGGCTCAGTGGATAGAGTGTCAGCCTGTGACCAGGGGATCTCAGGTTCGATTCCAGTCAGGGACACATGCCTGGGTTGCGGGCTCGGTCCAATGTGCAGAAGGCAGCCAATCAATGATTCCCTCTCATCATTGATGTTTCTATCTCTCTCTTCCTCTCCCTTCCTCTCTGAAATCAATAAAAATATATATATATTTTTAAAAAGACTCAGCTTCTATTTCAGGTCCTGTCAATTTTAAACTGCATGACTTCATTTCTGTCTTCACTTCCTCATCTATAAAATGGGGGAGATAGCACCAGCTTGTAGGTTGCTGTGAACTAAAGATGATTTGGCACTTACTATGAGTGAGTACTTAAGTACTTTATTTCAGCTCATTTGATCCTCACCCTAGTGCTGTGCAGTGGGCACTATTAATGTCCTGTCCTATCGCTGAGGCAGTACCTTGCCAGGTGACACAGCAGTGACAGATTTAAAGTCTGTGCTCCTCACCACCACACTGATGGCTCTTGATTATCTTGAGTGAGATGCCATGTGAGAAGGCTTTGAACCTTAAAACACTGTCTTCACATTAATGCCTCTTATCAACTAGGGGATACCAGGTGAGCTGGGGCAGCCAGGGAAGCTCAGGGATTCCTGGCTCAGGACTCCAGCTTGAACTGGTTTCTGCTTCATGGCTGGGGTAGAGCCAGACCAACCACCAAGAGCAGGTGAGACTTGGAGGAGAAGAGAGCAAACTGGGCATTAGACCCTTCAGTTACCTGTGCCCATAAATCCAGCTCCCCTTGGTTTGCGTGTATGTTTGTTTACACTAGTCTGAGCTGGGTTTCTGTCCTTGTAAGTGAATGAGTCCTGAAAAATACAAAAAGGAGGTGGTGGCTGGGCCACCCATCCACCTCAGAACGACACTCCAGTGCCAGCATCAGCGCTGCTCTCTGAAAGCCCAGCTTGCCACTCTTTTCTCACATTTTGCTGCCCCCAGGTCACAGAGGGCCACACTGCACATTCTCTAGCCTCATCTCCTTTAGAACAACGCAAGACTCTTAAGAAACCAAAGCCTTTTAACCTGGAATCCCCAATTTCTACTGCCAAGGACCCTACAGACAACCATTTAGTCCTGACAAATCCCCATCTGAGAAGAAACCCTCTCCCTTGAGCACACTTCCGCCACAGCCACCTGTTAACCAAGAGCGCAGACAGTGTACACGAGCTTTGGACCAGCAAAAGAGAAGTGTTTCTTCCACAAAGCTAGCAGATCCCATCAAAAGCATGGCACAACTGCCCTGGCTGGTGTGACTCAGTTGGCGTGTCATCCTGTGTACCAAAAGGTGGTGGGTTCAATCCCCAGTCAGGGCACATACCCAGGTTGCAGGTTCGATCCCCCATCAGGGTGTGTGTAGGGGGTACCCGATCAATCTCTCTTACCCTTCCTCTCTCTGAAATCAATTTAAAAAAGAAAAAATCATGGCACAACCACATAATGGTAAGAGAACGGGGCAGAATCCCTATGTAATGATACAGAACACTCCCCAAGACAGGCTGTGTAGGGGAAACAGCAAGGTGCAGGAAAGTATGTGCTTTATGTTCCCTGTGTGTGAAAACAAGGAATAAACACTTCTACATGACATATACATGTGCTCACAGATGCTGCATAGACGGGCACCTGAGAAATAGAATGGGATGACTACTGGAGAGAGGAACAAGAAATCGGGAATCAGGGGTGAAAGGGAGAAACTTTTCACTCTCAGACTTTTTGATCTTGAAGTCTTTTCCATGTACATGCATTCATTTTTTTAAACCTTTATTATTGAAAGTATTACATATGTCTCCCTTTTTCCCCACATTGAGCCCTTCTAGCCCATACCCACCTGCATACATTCTTTAAGAAATAAAAAGGAAACAGACTCTACTTCATAGATTTGTTTTTCTCAGTGGTACTAAGTATAGCAATTTGAAAATACTTTCTATATATTATAAAAACTGAGCAGAAGAGAAATGTATCGGTAGTCAGCCTTCTCACGGTTGGAGAAGAGAGATGCAGGTATGGATGGGGAAAGTCTGGAAAGAACCCTGTGATACTGAATTACAATTGAAGGCATCATTGTAAATGCATTGCCTGCAATATACTAAGACGGATGGATGGATAGGAAGGAAGGAAAAAGATCCATTTGCTAAAAAAAAAAACTAAAAACAATGATACCTCATAACAACCTAAATCATGGTTTCCAAATACCATTTCCCACCAAAAGAACCATGGCTATTTGCAAAAATTAGTGATTCCAGGTATTATCTTATTGTGCCAGAAAATAAGGGAGTGTTGAAAAAATAACAAGTAATAAATTTAAAAGATATAAAAGAACACAGAGGTGCAAGAAGAGTGCTGAGATAACTGAATATTCATGAGTAAACGAATTAAGCTGAACCTTACACCATACACAAAAATTAACTCAAAATGGATCAACGAGCAAGTGTAAATGCCCAAACTATAAAACTCTTAGATAAAACAGGGGTGTAAATCTTCATAATCATGGATTGGGCAGTGGTTTCTTGCATACGACAATAAAAGCATAAGCAACCAAAGAAAAAATAAAGTGAACTTTATCAATATTAAAAACTTTTGTGCTTTGAACCTCAAAGGGAAGGCAGGGGAGGTAGGTAGGTGGGAAGAGATCAACCAAAGAACTTGTTTGCATATTTGCATAACCCATGGACACTGACAATAGGGTGGTGAGAACCTGGGGGGGGGGGGCAGAGGAGGCTAGAAGGGGTCAATAGGAGGAAAAGGAGGACATATGTAATACTCTCAACAATAAAGATTTAAAAACAAACAAAAATAATAATAAAGAATACAATTTGTTCATCATCATCATAAAAAAAACACAACAAAACTTTTGTGCTTCACACAATACTATCAAGAAAGTGAGAACAAGAACAACCCGTGCCATGTGCCCTGATCGGAAATCAAACAGTGACCTCCCGGTTCACGGTCAATACTCACCCGCTGAGCCACATCAGCTAGGCTATAATTTATTTATTTTTTTAAGGAGAACAAAAGTTTAACAGAGTTACCATTTGACACAGCACAGAAAAAAGAAGTAGCTATTCACTCTACAACAGGGATGAACCTCGAAAACATTATGCTAAGTGAAAGAATACAAAATGCCACATATTGTCTGATCCCATTTATTTATTTTTTTTAATCCTCACCTGAGGATATTTTCCCCATTGATTTCTAAAGAGAGTGGGAGGGAGGAGGGGAGGAGAGAGAAAGAGATAAACATCCATGTGAGAGAAACGCATCCACTGGTTGCCTCCCACTTGATGTGCCCCTATGGGGCCTGGTGAACCTGCAACCTGCAACTGAGGTCCTTGACTAGGAATCGAACCCGTCGCCCTCCAGTCACAGGCAGTTCTAACCACTGAGAAAAACCGGCCAGGGCTGTACAATTCCATTTATATGATGTGTCCAGAACAGGTAAGTCCATAGACAGCAGATTAGTGGTTGCCAGGGGCTAGGGGAGAGGGAGGAATGGAGGAGTTATTGTCTCTTTTGGGGGTGATAAAAATGTTCTGAAATTACATAGTAATAATGTTTGTACAACTCTGTAAATACACTAAAGTCACCAAACTGTACCCTTTAAAGGTTTTTTTTATGTGAATCAGCTCAATTATTTTTAAAAAGGGACATCAAAATGTATAACAATAATGCAGTATAACCCAGTGAATAAAAATTCTAATTATAAATAACTAATTATATATATATATGAAAATTTCTTTCTTATAGTTGAATGCCAAGTAATAAATATATAAGGAATGACAGAGAAGGAAGGGTCACCCTGTTATTAAGTAGCACTGGGGTATCCTAAGCCCACAGGAAGACAGGAATGAGCTCTGGGGTTGAGGGGGGATGGACACCCACCTGCACTGGCCAGCTCAGCCCGAAGCTGTCCTACGTAATGCAGCAGCTCCTCCAGGCTCTGCTCGCAGTGCTGCCCGTAGGTCAGGAACTTCTGTAGGACCTTGTCCACCTCTCTCTCCACGCTCTCACACTGCTCCATGGTGGCCTCTGCCTGGGGGCAGGAGGAGGGTCCAATGTCAAGCCCCACCTGGGGACACAGTGGGGAGAGCTCCCAGATTCCCCTTACCACACCCATATCATAAATCAATGCTCAGAACTGCCCAGGGTAACATATCTGTCCACGGCTCCATCCCCCTAGCCAAGGTGCCCACTGGGGTGTGCAGGCAGGTGTGAGGGCAGGGGTTTTTTGAATCATGGTGAGAAAACTCTGTTTCCAACTCTTTTCACTCTACAATCCTTGCTCATTTCTCTCTCTCTCTCTCATTTTTAATGTCTTTACTGATTTGGGGTGGGGGGACATCTATGAGAGAGAAACATCAACCAGCTGCCTCCTGCATGCCCCTTACTGGGGATCAAGCCTATGTGGACATGCACCCTGACCAGAATGGAAAAGGTGACCCCCCCATGGTTCAAAGGCCGATGCCACACCGGTTGGGCCACACAAGCCTTCTTTCCCTTCCTTGTCTACAGTATTCACTTTATTTCTGCCTCAGGGCCTTTGCACTGGCTGTTCCCTCTGCCTGGAACACTCTTCTCCCAAACCTTTTCCATGTTTGGCTCCTTGAAATCTCAAACTTCATCCCTTCAGAGATGGTCTCCAAGACCCAGTACCCCTCTGCCCCACCCCCACCCATTCACTCTATCCTATCACCCTGTTCCTTTTCTTCCTTACAGATCTCCAGTTGAAGTTTCATTTTTTTAATACACATTTTTTGTTTTTTAATTTCAGAGATGAAGGGAGAGATAGAAACATCAGTGATGAGAATCATTGGTCGGCTGCCTCCTGCACGCCCCCTACTGGGGATTGAGCCTGCAACCCGGGCATGTGCACTGCCTGGGAAAGGAACCTGGAACCCTGCGGTCCGCAGCCGACGCTCTATCCCTGTGCCAAACCCGCTTGGGCTGGTTGAAGTTTCCATCTTCCTTTTGCCATTAACCAAAATTGAGGGGGCGAAAAGGCGCACTATTTTCCCTGGAATACAGCCCCTGCTGGGAGTTTCACCTGCGTTAACGCAAATGACTGTCAAACTCTCGCTCATGCTCCTGAAGACCCTGACCTAATGCCTGCCTGGCCCCTCATCCCAGCCGGGTCCCAGCCGGGTCGCACTGGGGCGGGACGTCGGAGTTCGAGCGATTCCCCCGACAGAAGCGGTTCCTCGCGTGTCCTAGGAGTCTGTGGTGCTCCAGTTCTCGGCCGGGGCCCGCGACACGGAGCAAACAAGTCCAAGGCGCACTGGGGCGGAGACTTAGTCGGGAGGCTTCAGGGGAGGCCCGAGGCCGGGGAGCCCGGCCGAGCTGCCGTCCGCCGGCCCCTCCGCTCCTGCCCTCGGCTCGCACCTTCAGGCCCGGACACCGCGGCTCTCACCTGCTGCTGCAGCCCCAGCGCCGGCTTCCGGCGCCGCTGTCATCGGACCGGAAGCCCCGGCGGTTGCTTCGCGGATCAGGACTCGCCCACTCGCAACTTTGCGGAGGGGTGGCCGTCCCGCAGGGCCGCGGCTCTCCGCCTGGGCTCCGAGCCTCACCCCCCCGCGCGCCCAGAGTGGAGTCGCCCACAGAGCGGGTGGAGGCGGGAAGCCGCACCCCTCGCAGCCCGGGCGAGGCCGGAGCCCCCAGCGCCACAGGCTGCCGCTGGACCTCTCCCCTCCGCGTCTGCGGGAAGGGATCGCACCCACCCGCTCGCTGGGAGGTTTGGGGGTGCATGGGGCTGGCGGGGCGGCTTCCCTATCGGGAAGAAGCGCCTTGCCTGCCCGCCCCTCACAATTCGGTCCCAGCGTCCCGCTTCGCGCTCTGAAGCCTAAACCGATGACTGTTCAACTCCGCCCCCCGCCCTCTGCCCTCACTCAAAGGAGACGCCCCCTCGGCCAGGCTCCCACAGGCTCTCCTGCGATGGCTCCTCGATGTTCTTCTTGACACATCAAATGATGTTTTTTAAAAAGTCACTTTTTTTCTGTCCCTAAGTCAGTACTTAACCTGTTCATTGGGCATTCAAGAGGATTAGACTGCTGAGGTGAGGATACCCAGTCCCTGCTCTGTCGCGCCCCATCGGTCGCCGCTCCTGGGCGAACGGGGGAGGGGGGGGGGAGCCCGGGTTGCACAACTGTCCTGAAGAGAAAGGGTGACCCCAAACCCAGGCCCGGGCTGAATTTCCGCCCAGAGCGAGGGGTTGCTCTCGAGGGGCAGGGCAGAGGGGCCCCCCACCCGTCCACAGCCTTGGAGACTGGAACCAGACACGAGCCCGAGCCCAGCCGGTGCGGCTCCGCCGGTGAGCGGCGACCTACGAACCAGGAGGTCACGGTTGGATTCCCGGCCAGGGCACTCCCCTGGGCTGCCGGCTCGATCCCCACTAGGGGGCGTGGAGGAAGCGGCCGATCAATGGCTCTTTTTCATCATTGTTTCTTTGTCCTCCCTCTGAAATCAATTAAAGAAAAATAAAACGCCCACGAGACAAGGCTTGGTCTCGGTTTTGGTCTTCCTGACTTTCTGCTCCCTTTCCGTGTCAGTCTCATTCCAGGGCAACCTCCCCCTTCAACCCTCCAGGCCTCCTCCCCAACCTTCACCCCCGAGCACCCTGGCACAACCTTGTTTTCTGTGTAGCACTTGCACAAACCAGTTTTTTTTTTTAAAAATAGCATTTGACTTAAAAGTATCTTGTGTGTTTATTTGTTTATTCTGTCTTCCGGCCCCTAACACACCTCCCCTTAAGAATAAAAGCTCCGCCTGGACCAGGACGTTGTACGCAGTACTGCTGTATCCCCAACACCATGTACTCGGGACACCTGAAGTGCTCAGGAATACTAATCTACCTAACACCCTCCAATGGCTCCAGAACCTCCTGCAGCACTCAGAGAAGGGGCAGCCCACATCTGGAGAGTCCGGTCTGTGCACACCACGCCTGGGTGGTCCTGGCCCTCGCGAGCTTGGGGGCGGGGAGGTGAGTGAACCTAGCCTGGGGCCACCCGCTGAGGCGCTCGCCGCCTCCGCCTGGGAGCCCACTGGACCCCACCGGTTCCCCGGAGCGCCCCAGGCTTTCCCACTTCCTCCGGAGGAGCCAGACCGGACCTGCCGGCTAGGCTAGGTCGGAGCGGGGCCCAGCTTCTTTGAGGACTTCGAATGCCAGGCTGACACCTCGGGCAGTTTCCCCTTTGTCATTGCTCCCCCAGGATGTGGTTCTCCTTGCGGCTCTGTTTTGTCACTTTACAGCGTGCACCACGGTTTAGTTATACACGGTTTAGAGTTGATTTTGACCATTGTACCCCGTTGGGATTGTGTTTGTTTTCGTTGGGAGAAGGGGCTGCTTCAGAGCGGAAAAACAGCTGTTCTCCACCAATTCAATAATCGTCTGTCTAACCTTTTGCTAGTTTCCTAGGATTTGTTTTTTAAAAATTAACTCTTTGGTACAACTCTCCAGGCCTCCTCGCCAATTTCCATGTCCATTTCATTTTGCCCGTGGAGGTGCAAAGGCTGACGTTGTTTTCCCACATTTTTGTCCAGTTACCACAGCACCTCTTACTAAATAATCCTTCTTACCTTCTCATTTTGAAGCCCTTTATCATCATACTAGAATTTTCTGCAATATGGAGTCTATTTCTGGCTCTTCATTCTTTCCATTGAAGCGGTTTTATTTTTACATCAATGTCACATTGTTTTACTTGCTACTTTGTAATATGTTCTAATATGTGGTGGGATTAAATAAGGCTCACAAAAAGTGGGGGGAAATAAATACAAGGTAATTAAGAAGGGAGGTCACAGCCCTATCCGGTTTGGCTCGGTGGATAGAGCCTTGGCCTGTGGACTGAAAGGTCCCAGATTCAATTCTGGTCAAGGGCATTTACCTTGGTTGCAGGTACATCCCCAGTAGGGGGTGTGCAGGAGGCAGCTGATTGATATTTCTCTCTCATCGATGTTTCTAACTCTATATTCCTCTCCCTTCCTCTCTGTAAAAAATCAATAAAATTTATTAAAAAAAGAAAAAGCAGGTCACTGGTTGCCTGGGGGTAGAGGTTAAGGGCTGACTACAGAGGGGAATTTGGGAGGATGCTGAAACTATTTCATATCTTGATTGTAGGGTTAGTTAGTTATACAACTGCATTTGCCAAAGCTCTAAAATCTGAACCCTGAAAAAGGATGAGTTTTCCTGTATGTAAATTATACCTTAAAATGGGAGAAGGGAAACAGACACACAAAGAATATACTAGATAAATCCTTTTAAAAAAAAAAAAGTTGCCCTGACCGGTTTGGCTCAGTGGATAAAGCATAGGCCTGCAGACTCAGGGTCCCAGGTTCAATTCTGGTCAAGGGCATGTACCTTGGTTGCAGGCACATCCCCAGTGGGAGGTGTGCGGGAGGCAGCTGATCGATGTTTCTCTCCAATTGATGTTTCTGACTATCCCTCTTCCTCTCTGTAAAAAAAAAAAAAAAAAAAAAGTTTCTTGGCCTAGATGGCAAGCTCTGGAATACTCTCCTGAAAATACAGCCTTCCTTCCCTCAGAGTGAGTCCTCCCCTGAGAGCTGGTGGGTGGTGGCAGCAGCCCATGATGCACCCACTGCTTGCCCTCGGAAGAAGCTGGGAGCGTCAGGTCTCATCAAATGGTGCTCAAGTTGCCTGCTCAGGCTGTCTCTTCCTTCCACCCTTCAGGCGGCTCCCAACAAGTCTCCGCTTCTTCTCCAGGTTCCTGCCTCTCTTTCCAAGGCTTTGGTTCAGGCCAGGAGTGGCTACACCATTTGCAGAGCAAAATAAAAACATGAGGCCTCTTGTTCAAACATCATTAAGTTCAAGATGGCAATAGTAGAGCATTGCAACAAAGTGTATGGCTCTTCTGTGTGTGGGACCCTACATGACCACACAGGTCACACACACTTAAGCTAGTCCTAGTTCTGGCCCTTCCCTTTGGCTGCGGTTGGGACCCACCCACAGTCACAGGAAATGAAGTCTTCCTATGTCAGACAGAACCCTCCCCCAGGCCTGCCCCACACTTTCCTGTGTCCAAGTCCAGGCCTGTCCTAGATGCCCTTATCCCATGCTGCTCCTGAGGAAATCCCAACTCCACTCTTCAGAGAAGCTTACCCCTGTTAAATAAAAAAATGCACTGGCCGGCGTTCTCAATGGTTAGAGCACCAAGTGGTCAGGGGTTCAATTCCCGGTCAAGGGCACATACTTTGGTTGCAACCAATCACATCCATGTTCCTCTCTCTCTCTCTCTCTCTCCCCCTCCTCTTTCACTATCTCAAAAATGTCAATGGGGAAAAAAAATATCCTCAGGCGAGGATTAACCAAAAAAAAAAAAAAAGGGAAAAAAGAAAGAAAAAATTTACTCATGACACTTGTTAGAATGGTAAGGAAGTCTTTATTCAAGGACTACAGCGATGGAGATTTGTAGTAGGGGACAGAGAGTGGGCTCAACTCCAAACACAACAAGGAAAAGTAGAATTTATGGCCAACGGCCAGACTGGGAGTCAGTGGGTGGGAAATTACTAAGCCCGGCTGGCGTAGCTTAGTGGTTGAGAGTCTCCTATGAACCAGGAGATCAAGGTTTGATTCCCGGTCAGGGCACATGCCAGGGTTTCAGGCTTGATCCCCAATGGGAGCACATGCAGGAGGCAGCCAAATGACACTCTCGCATCATTGATGTTTCCATCTCTCTCTCCCTCTTCTTTCCTCTCTGAAATCAATAAAAAATGTATGTTTTTAAAAGAAAATCACTAAGAGAAAAACTCAGAGCATTCGGCTTGAAGGCAGGCCAGTGACCCATGGAGGATGAGAAACCAAATTAAATGTGCAGGGCGATCTGGTATAGAGGATGGGCAATTCTGGCTAAACTAAGGGTTCTTGCTACAACTGGACTGTATAAAAAAGGACACCTTCCAAGGCCAGACCTAGTCAAAAAGACCTCAGAAGAGCCTAGCAAGCTCTGGCTGTTGGTTGGGTTTCATCCGTGCACCAAACAGTTGCCGGTCAGGGCATAAACCCAAGTTTTGGGATGGATTCCCAGCAGGGGGCGTGCAGGAGGCAGCCCATCAAGGGTTTTTTGTTGTTAATCCTCACCAGAGGATATTTTTTTGATCAATGTTGTGCTATTGCGTGGATGTTTCTCTCTCTCCCTTCCTCTTCCTCAAAAAATTAATAAAAAACATTTAAAATAGCTTAACCAAAGTTTGGTGAACTTTTGTCACCTCCACTCTATCACCTGGAGTGGTGAGTGAACCCGCTCTCCTCTGAACTCCCATGGCACTCCCACCTCATCTCACGTGACATATTTCACTTTTGCTGCAGGAAACCACACATTCTTTTTCTTTTCTGAATCCATTATAAAAGGCGAAGCCCTACTCCACAAGGTGATGGATTGCCCCAGGGGGGGCCTGCATCATCTTTGGAGAAAGGATCACTAATACCTACAGCCCCAGCCCACAAGTCTCAGAGAAATTTCCTCTCATGCTCCCTCTGCTTCCTTCACTATTGACTTGATCGCTATATTTGCACTGTCCTGTCTCCTGCCTGGCTCAGTCACCACATGGCCATGTGTGCTGTTCCTTCCTCCACCCACTGGGGAAAGGGCCAAGAAGGCAGACGCCATGGCCACCTCAGCTTCCTCACCTGGAAACCATGCCAGGCCCTGGGGGAAGCAGCAATACATCACTGCGGTGAATGGCACCTAGCTCTGGCATCCTGGAGCTTGACAAACCTGGTTCACATCTGATGCCCATGGTGGGAAAGGTTCCTCGGAGCAGGAACCTTTCCCACCTACCCCCAGTTCAAACTCATGTCAGTCAGGGGAGGGGTCTGGTCCCTCTTGACTCTAAAGCTCCCCAGCGCTTTCTGGGGTTGGAACCAGAGCAGCTCTAGGGATAAAAACAAGACATGAGCCCAGCCAGTGTGGCTTAGTGGGTGAGCGTCGACCTATGAACCAGAAGGTCACAGTTTGATTCCTGGTCAGGGCACATGCCCGGGTTGCAGGCTCAGTCCCCAGTGTGAGATGTGCAGGAGGCAGCCACTCAATGATTGCTCTCATCATTGATGTTTCTATCTCTCTCCCTCTCCCTTCCTCTCTGAAATCAATAAAAAATATATTACAAAACAAACAATAAAAACAAGACATAGCTCTGGCTTGGCAAGGCCCACACTCCAGAGGTGAAGGAATAATTCCAGCAGCATAGAAAGAGCTGGTGGAGAGACATATGGAAGCTGTGGGCATTGTGTGCATTGCCCTCTGATTTCAGAAAAGGCTTCCCTGTCCAGACGACATGGCTCAGTGGTTAAGCATCCACCTTTGAACCAGGTCATGGTTCAATTCCCAGTCAGGGCATGATCCCCAGTTGTGGGCGTGCAGGATGCAGCTCCTCAATGATTCTCTCTCATCATTGATGTTTCTCTCTCTCTCTCTCTCTCCCTCTCCCACATCTATCTATATATATAAAAGTCTATGAGACCATATCACCGTTCAATCATCTGACTGGTAGCTATGACACACAATGACCACCAGGGGGCAAGACACTCAATGCAAGAGCTGTCCAGCTGCAGTGACTTGGCAGCTGCAGTTCTTGGGTGACACACTTGGAACCAGACAGGAGGGAGCCTGATTCTGGGGTGCGTCACCTGAGAACTGCCCTCTCACAATCCAGGACCTCTCGGGGTATGTCGGAGAGCCAGTTTCAGCCCGATCCCTTAAGACCAGGCCGAGAGATCCCACTGGTGCACGATTCCGTGCATCGGGCCTCTAGTAAAAATAATTAAAAAAAAGAAAAAGATTTCCTTGATGAGACAAGATCTGAGCACAGTGAGGGGGCTTTGCCTATAGGAGAAAGGCCCAGAGGGTTGCTGTGGTCAGAAGGGGAACCATTATCAGTGACTCAGGGGGCTAGACTGCCAGAGGCTTTAAGCGACAGGCTGAGGGACCCAGGGAGCATGACACTGTCTGAACTGAGAAAAGGAAGGACCAAGGGTAGGGAACCCAGGGTGGGGCTCACCACAGTTCTGAAGAATTGGCTGCCTGGGCCTAGTCTGCTGGTGGAGGGGGCCCAAGGGGCCTGCCAGGGGCAGGAGGGAAGATCTGCCCTGAAGCAGTAGCCACTACAGTGGCACCTGTAATTGCCTGGTCCCAGAGCCCTAGAGCCACCAAGCTGGCTTGGGGACTGGGAACTGGTTTGCCAGGCAGGGATGAGCTAATAGGGATCAAGTTTCCTCTGAGGCACCCCAGCTTGGCTCTCTTGAGCCCTCCCCCTGCATCTGGGCCTGGTCTTGGTTTCTGGCATAGCTGCCAAGTTTTGGTACCGCCCACCCACTCCCCACTGGCAGTACTGGCAGGCCCAGCTCTCTAATTGCTGGGTGAGGGCTGTTCTGCAGAGGTGGTACATGGAAAAGTGGACCCTGGCCATTGTTGGGCATGTGGGCACCCAGCCCGACTTGCTCGAGGCCTTGAGGAGGGAGTGGCCCAGACTTCAGGCCAGCACCGAAGGTGGGGACGGGGGCCCTCTGGAGGGCCACTGGCCCAGAAACCTTGGTTTGGGAGGGTCTGAAATGGATACTAAGGCCTGTGGGGAACTGAAAAGCCCAACTCAGGGTTCCCACTCCCTCCCTGGGCTGAAGTCTTAGCTAGGCCCAGGGGTCTGTCCTGGCCACAGGTTCCACTAGCTCAAGGGACTGGAGCCAGGGGGCAAGTAATGGAGCAGAGGGAGCGGCAGGAAGCAGCCCAGGAGCCCCAAACACACCCCCTCAGACACACCTACCACCCACAGCACATCTCTACACACACCTGCCACTCACAGGGCCAGACACACCATCCCCTTGGCAGTCAATTCACACACCCTCCACCCTGAAAAGGCAGGGCACACTGGCTCACTCTACAGCCCAATCCACACCCCATGCACAGGCTCCACCTGCCAGGCTTGGCTAGGAGGGCAGGGCAGGGCCACTGGGAGCAAACTGGGGAACCTCTGCTGAGAAGTCCTCTGAGGTTGTGCCTGCCCCACCAGAACAGACACTGGGAGAGGAGAAGTCTGAGTGCTGCCTCCCTTGGGGCAGAAAGAGTCACACCTGAGCCCCCATGCCCTGGCAGCCTAGCAGTGCCTGGCAGAAGGGAAGCCCTCAATGCGTGGCAGCAGTCACAACGACTCACCTGTAAGGGCACCGAGCTTCACTACAAGGGCAAGGGGTGGGGAGATGCTACTACCTGCACAGCCAGTCTGGGTCTGTGCCCCAGGGCACCCTCCAGGAGGAAGCCAGGTGTCTGAGAAGCAGGGGCTGCTTTTCAGAATACAAATGAGCTCATAACCCACCCCTGCTTAGAAATACTCCAGGGTCCTCCATGCCCGTGTGGGGGTGGACCACAGCCAGACAGGAAGGTGAGAGGTGGGGAGGGACAGGTCCCTACAGGAGCCTTAGGGAGCTCCAGAAGAGGCTGTCTTAGGCTAGCCTTAAACCCAGCAGCGGCCTGGGCACCGGGGCTCAGACTTTCCACCAAGAGAATGTTTCATGTTCTAGCAACGCCCTGGGTAACTTGTCCTTTTGTTTTCCTGGGTTCCCTGGCATTATTCCTTCTGAAAAATCACCCTGGTGCCGAAGAAAGGAATTTCAGCCCACACGGCAGCTAAGGAAGCATGTGGTGTTGGGGCAAGGAGAATGACTCCTCCACTTGCCAACACACGTGCCCAGCAGCTGTGCACACAGGAACTGGGCACAGCCTCCCACTGTCCAGGACTCTGGGAGGAGCTATAGCCCAGGTACGGCCCCCAACCCCAACTATCCTTGATCCAGGCCTGGGACAGGCCAAACGTATCACCAAGGGCCTCCTCATAGAAAACGTGGTTTTATTCTGGGGGAGGCCAATGTGATTGTCCCAGCCTTCCTCCCTCATGCCTGCCCATCTACATCTTGAGCGCCTCATCTCCCATTCTCCCCTTCCTAGGGCCACACCTACTCCAGGAGCAGGCTGGGCCCTGCAGGGGTACTTTTCAGCCAGGTGGGCCTGGACCTGGCTCCCGCTGCTGGCACCCGACCCAGCCCTGGGATCCCTCCTCTCGGTGAGCCTCCCCGACCCTGGCTGGCTTCAGCAGATTCTGCCCCAGATCAATGTCAGGAAGGAGCCGGCCGCCTCAGGGAGGGCTTGCCCAAGCCTTCTTCTGACGGTGCTTCTGCTGTCAGCTCTCTCCACTGGCCTCAGATCTTGGAGGATTCAAGCCGAGGACTCCAGGGCGTGGAGGGCTCCCGCAGTGCCTGCAATTCCTGTTCCAGTGCCTGGTTGCGGCGGTACATGTCCATGTAGCCCCCCTGGATCTCTCGCTGGTAGCGCAGTACTCGCTCCTTCTCCTCCTGCCAGGTCCGCCGCTCCTGCTCGAAGCGTAGCGCCTGCTCTTGGCCCCGGAGTCGCTCCTGCAGCAGCTCAGCCCGCAGCTGCTCAGCACCATCCCCGGTCTCACTGCCTCCTGCCTCCCCCAGCAGCCCCCGGCTCTTGCAGTCATCAGTCTCACAACTACCTGGGGCTTCCTCCCGGGGGGCCTGCTCCTGCAGGCTCCGCACAGCCTCACGCAGCTGGGCCAGCTCTGCGTCCTGGGCCTGGGCTTGTGCCCGGCTGCCCCGAAGTTGTGTCTTTAGGCTGAAGATCTCAGCCAGCTTCTGCGCCAGCTCGGCCTGGGCCTCCCGCAGCTGCTGCTTCAGGAGGCTGATCTCGGCTGTCTTCTGGCACACCTGGAAGGGGAACAGGGGGGGCAAGCATCAAGCAAGGCTGGGTCAGGGGGCTGGTTGGGGTGGGCAGAGGAGGGGGCTGTAGAAATGGGGACGGGAGAGTTCCTGAGAGCCCCGTCTCTCACCTCCCATCGTGCTTCCTCCTCTGGCCGAGTGTTGGGGTCAGCATCTGGAGGCCGATGCTCAGTGGCCAGGCCCTGCTGTGCCCGCAGCTCCTTGCGCAGGCGACGCTGCTCCTGCTGTGCCATGAACAGCTGGAGCTGGAGGTTTCGCTCGCTGCGCTCAGCCTTCTGGGCCACCTCGTGCAGCCGCTCCAGGTATAGGCGCTTCAGCTCAGACAGCCACAGCCGCTGCCGTTCCTCCAGCACCTGCCAAGGGAAAGAGGCACCTAACAGCCGCAGCCGAAATCCTGTGCCCTCAGGACCAAGGACCAAGGCTCAACGCCCTGACCAGACGTGCCCTACCCTGGGATGCCCTCCAGAGGTGAAGTGTCCCCAACATATTCCCGACCTCCCTCCCAGGGAGTCTATCCCTCCCTCTTACACAACCCCAGGCAAGAACCTGACATCCCAACACGTGGGGTGGGGAGAGAGGAGCTAATATATCTCCTTCTTTCTCTCATGTCCAGAGTCATGCGGGGGAACTGGCTGAGAACACGGCCAAGTACTCCACTGCCAAGGGATAGAACAGGGCCCCAGGCAAAGGCTGCCCTCACCTGTGTGAAGTGATTGACGCCATCCTGGTCACTGAGGCCTCTCTTGAGATCCTCACAGGTGTCGGGGAGCATGGCCACCACCTCCTCGGCAGTGTGGCAAGAGAGCTCATAGGGCGGGGGTGGCTCAGGCAGGCAGTTCAACCCAGCCAGTGGCCCAGCCTCCTTTGGGCTCCGAGACGCACGATCCAGGGAGCCCCCAAGGTGGTTAATGTGGCCCAGGGAGGAACTGAAGGGGCCAGGGCCCATGCCAGGACTTCGGCTAAAGCTGCCCCCACTGGAGGAGTCAGACAGGCTGGGCTCGGGCTCGGGGCCACCCTCATCCAGGCTGAGGGCGTGCAGCAGCTGGGCACGGGCCTGTGCCTGGCTGGCCCGGGGCCCTGGGCTCAGGGGTGGGTGGCAGGCCAGAGTGTGCAGACTGCCGTTGCTGCGCCACAGCTTCTGGCCCTTGTGAGCCGCCAGGCTCTGCATGGACAGGAAGCCTTTCCCGGCACCCGCCACAGGCTTGAACACCGATGGGCGAATACGGCACTGCCAGGAAGAGAGGGCAGGGTAAGGCCCTGGGCTAACAGCACTGCCCTACGATGCTCCCACAGCCCTGGGGGTCCTTTCAGACATGGGGTGCCTGCCACTGGGAAGCAATGACCAGGCTGGTCCACAGCAGGACTTTCAGGTCCAAGCCCTGCCTCAGTGCCGAGGTCTCCAAGGAGGCCCCAAGCTCCCCACCCCACTCTCCCACCCCAGGGAGGGGATTGGGCAGAGGTGCACCTTGTCAAAACGTCCCCGCTCGGGCAGCGAGGTCTTGCTGAAGTCTCCAGCCCGGGGATGTTCCTGGTAGTAGAGGGTGGCATAGTCGGCAGGCTCGTTCCGAGCAGCCCGCTTGGTGGTCTTGCCGTCTTTCTTAGGGAGGTGCAAGTAGCTGAGGAGCTCACGTTGGCCCAAGCCCTTCCGGAGGAGCCCATCAGGCTGACGGGAGCCTCGGGACCCCTCAAGTGCTGCCCGTAGCTCTTCCGGGGAGAAGTCCTGCCGTTCCAACAGGCTGCCCACGCTGCCCATGGCAATGCCAGCAGGGCCTGGGGCTGTGTCCATGAAGGTTCAACACGGCACAGGCAGCTGCTTCTAGAGATCAGGAGGCTCCATCAGGGGCAGGTGGGTGCTGGCTGCCCACCTGCCCCTGATGCCCTAAAGCCAGGAGCTTGTGCTGTGTCAGCTCCCCATCTGGCCCAGGCCCAGGAGAGGCAACACAGAATTCCTAGGCTGGCAAGAAGAGGGGACACGGGCCCTAAAGCCTCCTGCCTGGTACCCCCGCATCAGCTAGAAGTACGATTGGGAATGGGGAGGTATGAATGAGGAGAGGCACTGAAACAGCAGGATAGGACCCTTCCCAGGACTGGGCCAGCCGAGGACTCAGGCTCTGTCTGACTCTGACCTTGCTCACTCTCCTGCTAGACTCCCCCCCAATTTGGAAAGCAGGCAGAGGGCACAGGGAACCAGGGCCAGTTGCCTCTGATACTCCATTCCTCCTTCTTTTCTTGGGAGAGGGGAAAACCCAGTTCGGCCCTCTTCCTGCAGAGAGTGAGTTCCCCAAGGGAAGCACCTGGCCAGGGCGGGGTTGCACCGAGCAGTGTGAGGGATGCAAACAGGAAGGGCCCGAGGGGAGGAAGGATGGAGGAAACAATGACCACAGTTTCCGGAACAGGTGTTCACCTTGGGCCATGGTGAGAGGCAGGGGGAAGGGGCAGGCGGAACCCCTGCCAGCCCTTTCATATACCCCAGAGAGCCCACCACCAGGTGTGAGGATGGGGCAGGGGTGACCCTGCATTGAGCCAGTCCGTGGGGGGGGGGGGGGGGCCCTGGCTTCCTCATGCGTTCTATGGCCATGACAACTCATCACTCAGGGATGCCTGGAGAATGGGCTAAGATAATAGAACAAAGTGCCCAGTCAGCAGCCAGGGTCAACGCAGGCTGACCAGAGCAGAGCGTAGCTGGTCAGACACACGAACATTACTGGTGGGAGACTCAGGGACCAGGCTCCCACCTGTGCTGGGACCACACTGTGGAGGTGGGACCTGTCCCTAGTGCCCGGCTGGATCCCCTGTGCTAAGCCCAGTGCTCAGCATGCCGCATGAACCCATGCCACCCCCTCTGCCTCCCACCCAACTGCTCCCATTCCCAGTTAGACCCCAGCAGGCACACCGCAGCCGTGAGTCCCCCACAGCCTCCCCGACATGGGGCCGGGACACCCACTCCCATCCTAAACAATGGTCGCTAGGAGGCTCCATCTTCCTCTGCCATTTCCAGGTTTTGTGTTTGTGGAAGACAAAGCTCTCCAGGAGTAAAAGGGAAGGAGGGTGCAGCCCTGCCCCTCACCGTGTGGCCCTCCACCTCACCCTGGGCAAAAGTACCCTTCCCAGCCCTTCCCTCCCAGACCCCAGTTCCCTCAACACCTGCGGTGGTGTCACACGCTACACAGGGTCAGGGGACTCATCCAGATAAGGAATCACAAGGGCTAAGCACCTACGGCGACTGAGTCCTGTGACCTAGGTCCTATCTATGTTTTAGGTAAGGACACTAGGTCTCTGAAAGGTGAAATGGTTTGCCCAAGGTCACAGAGCTGGCCAGGATGAGGGCACCAGTGAACCAGCACCATGGCTGCCAAATGACCCAGGATGTCACCCATGGCCCAAGGAGATGGAATGGAAGCATCGATCTCCCAATCTGACACCCTTCACCATGACAAACCCACCCAGCCAGATACCACTGTGTCTGAGAGGGCACTGAACTCCTGTCAGGGAGGTGGGACAGCAGACTAG
>PVJC01003260.1:0-72042 GCA_004026665.1 Murina feae
AAAGACCCCGTCGTCACCCCGTCGGTCCGAGGGTGCCTCAGAGACTACAAGTCAGAGAGCCGAGACCTCTGCAGGCCCCGGACCGGCGTGGCCCTGGCGTCACAGGCCTTCGTGACCCAAGAAATCCTGCAGGGCCCCCAACAGGCGAGCCCTTCCGAGAGAGAGAGAGAGAGAGAGAGAGAGAGAGAGAGAGAGAGAGAGAGAGAGAGAGAGAGAGAGAGAGAGAGAGAGAGAGCAAATTTCTCCGGGTTGCCCTATGCTACTTTTGCCGCTAGGAGGCGCTTGTAACCCACGTTTGCAGAGAGAGAGAGAGCGCGCGTCCTGGTTCAAACACATCTGCTACCAAAAAATAAAAAAATAAAAATACAAGGCGGTTCAAGCGTTACAGTGGATGTAGTGGTTATTTACAGGCAAATCTGACCATCTCTCCACATCCTCCCCTCCACCTCAGGGAGCCCTTTGGCGCTCAGCGAACGCCCCGTGTCTGCTCAAACTTCATCTGCATTTTGAAAAACAAAAACCTCTTCCCCGAATTCTGGATCTGCATTGTCATTCAGCCCGCAGGGCTGTCACACGCAAACACGCACGCACACGCGCGCACACAGACAAGTGTTTCCACACGTACATAGGAAAACATGAGAAAATTACCGTCATTTAAAAAAAAATGCTCCGGGATTCTGATGAGTCAGCTTGAAGAGCTCAACACCTGTCATTTCAATCCTGCAGTTCTAAGGAAAACGAAGGGGTGGGGGGTGAAAGCACAGACGCAATGCCACACTCGCATTCAGATAAACTAGAATCGCCCTTCCATTGATCCACAGGTCCTTTGGTAAAGCGCCGCTCCGCTCTCAGTAGCAAGACGTGACGCTACAATCATCTCAACTGCAGCGGTTCCCACTCGGCTTTGGCCTGTCATCAATTTACTGCAGCTGAAGAAGGATTAGCCATTTTTGCTGGCATCCTTTCCTTCTAACCGCTCAAAGGCAGGACCCGACGCCACCAAAGGGGGCGGGGGCGGGGTGGGGCGGGCGGGGGGCCGGGCGGGGCGGCAGGCACGCACTCGCGGGGCTGGTGGGGGCATGGCTCCATCTGCAGTCAAGCCCATGGGCCGTCGCCGTCCTCAGTCCCCAGCCAAAAGGGAATGGCCACGAAGCTAGAGGTCGGGGAAACGAATCCCCTCGTCTCGCAGGTCGTGGCGGTGTTACCCTGGGGTCATGCATTACGAGGAAGCCACGGGGGACCCTCCTGCCTCGTGGCTGATGAAGGGAACTGCCCAGGGGCTGCTTTCGTGAATCCACAACCCCCTGCCGCCCGTTGCTTAATATAGAACTCTGTTGTTAAAATATTTTTGTTGGAGAATTGGCAAGCGGTCCTCTCTCCGGCACGGAGGGGGAGTTCGCGCCGCATTCTAACTTCCCAGGAGCTGGGGGCGAGCGGGCACTCGAGCTCGCCGAGCTCAGCCTCCGGGGCCCGCGGGTGGGGGTGGGGCTCCCCCGGGACTCGCGCGGAGCCGCGGCTGGGCAGCAGGGACGAGAGCGCCGGGATGGGCCCGCGCGGCCGCCGGTCCCCGCAGCAGCACGCACACGGCCCGCGTTTCACCCGGTCTCCCCGCCACCCCCACCCGCTCCCGAGTTCTCAGCCGCCCCGCTGTCCTCGCGTGCAAGGCCCGCTGGGCACGCACTGGCGCCCGTGTCTAGCAGGGGGACAGGCGGACGGGGGGCGGGGGGGCCGGGGGAAGCTTCGATCGTCGGAAATAATCGGAAGAGAAAGAGCCCGTGCGCGCCGCCGCCGCCGCTGCCGCGTAGCCCTCGGCGAGGAGAGGCGCGGGGCCCCCCGCAGGCTCCTTGCGGCGCTCGACGGTGCTCGGTGCCCGCAGCCGGGAGGCGCGCGCGCGGTGGGCTGCAGGCGGCAGAGCTCCGTGCCACCAGCCCCTCCTGCCTCAGCTCGAAGCGCTCACAGCTCGAACTAGGTCCCCAGACGCAGGCATCTCTTTCGTCAGGCGACGCGGGTCCGCCTGCCGCGGGGGCGGCGGGAGGGAAGTCTACGGCGTCGGCCGGTCCGCGGCGTCGGCCGGCCCTGACCTCCGGGGCCGAACCCCACCGCCGACCCGCACGCCCGTGCCAGGCGGCGCCCGCACACCCTCACGCGCGGTCGGACACAGGCCCCGTTATTTCCGGTTTGTAAATGCCCTGCCCGTCCCTGCGAGAGCTCCTCACCCCGGTAACCCCTGCCGACGAATGGCCCCGCTGCAACTTTTCCCCCTGCTCGGTGATTTATTTCCACCCTCGGTCGCTGGGAAAACACCTTAAAGGAAAGAGAATGTGAGCGTCATTGGAAACCCCGCTCCCGGGAGAGGAGACCGCTGCCGCGGTTGCTATTATGATTTCGCAGCTGCTGATGCAAACGGGGGAACCTCGCTATTCCCTGTCCGTCCCCTGCGGCTGGGGACCGGGAACTTTCCGCGGCAGAGTCCCCAGCCGGCGCCGCGGGACCCGCGCGCGGGGCGCTCCCCGCTCTCGCACTCGCACTCACCGCGGCCGCCGCGGCGCGGGCTCGCCGCCGCCCCGCCCGGCCGCCGGGTGACGCGCCTACCTGACGGCCCGTTCCGCCAATGAGCAGCGGCTCGGTGGGTGGTGCTCCTCGGGGATTGGTTGGCGGAATGAGGGCGCTGCGCAAAAACAGAGAAGCGTTGCGCTCCGAGCTCAGAAACTGCCAGCCGGAGATCGCGGGCTCTGGGGCTGAGCCGGAGGAGGCAAAGGCTGCGAGGAAGAGAGACAGCTTAGAGGGAAAGGGGCTTGGGAAGGAAACAGCAGGAAAGAAAGAAACTGCTCGTCACACCCGCACAGAGTCCAAGGACGGTGGGAATGAGGACGGAGAGAGACTGTGAAAGCCAAAACATACAAATAGAGCGAAAGAAAGAAGAAGGAAAAAAAAATGCCTAGAACATCCACCCGGAGAAATGAAGAGAATGAAAGTTTTATGCTGCAGAGTCGTTGTATGCTTTTCCGGCACAAAATTCTCTCCCTGCGTTTAAGCCCTTTTGCATTCGCCCGCCGTGGACATTAAGAGGCATGTTCGGCGGTGCCGGCAGCATCTCCTCCTTCTCCTCTTCATCCTCCTCCTCCTCCTCCTCCTCCTCCTCCTCCTCTCCCGCCTCCTCCTCCTCCTCCTCCCATCAGCAGGAAGACAAACCGAGGACAGTCTTGAAATATCGAAATTTCCTCCTTGGGATTTGCCAGCGTCGCGTTGCGCCAAGACTGTCGGAATAAAGGACGCTGACTGTTGTGTTATTATTTTATTAATTGGTCAGTGGGAAGATTACAGATGCGGAAAGGGGTCGCCTGCCACCTTTCCTGCGCTAAGACTGAAAAATGAGGCTGACCTGGGGGAAGCCCTAAAATGAAGCAAAAAGAATAAGATTTTTTTAAAGGACAGAAAGCCACAGGATCCCCCCTCCTTCCGCCCCCCACACGTAGAACACTTTTATTTGTATTTCATTTTTTTTTCTCTCGTGCCGGTGGGGGAGGTGACTGGCGGGCTGCGGGAGGCTGCTTCCTTCCCCCTTTGGAGATGATTGTGCTATTATTTTTTGCCTTGCTCTGGATGGTGGAAGGCGTCTTTTCCCAGCTTCACTACACGGTGCAGGAGGAGCAGGAGCATGGCACTTTCGTGGGTAATATCGCGGAAGATCTGGGCCTGGACATTACAAAACTTTCGGCTCGCAGGTTCCAGACGGTGCCCAACTCTCGGACCCCATACCTGGACCTCAACCTGGAGACCGGGGTGCTGTACGTGAACGAGAAGATCGACCGCGAGCAAATCTGCAAGCAGAGCCCCTCGTGCGTCCTGCACCTGGAGGTGTTCCTGGAGAACCCCCTGGAGCTGTTCCGGGTGGAGATCGAAGTGCTGGACATCAACGACAACCCGCCCTCCTTCCCGGAGCCGGACCTGACCGTGGAGATCTCCGAGAGCGCCACGCCGGGCACCCGCTTCCCCTTGGAGAGCGCCTTCGACCCGGACGTGGGCACCAACTCCCTGCGCGACTACGAGATCACCCCCAACAGCTACTTCTCCCTGGACGTGCAGACCCAGGGCGATGGCAACCGGTTCGCCGAGCTGGTGCTGGAGAAGCCGCTGGACCGAGAGCAGCAAGCGGTGCACCGCTACGTGCTGACCGCGGTGGACGGGGGAGGAGGCGGCGGCGGCGAAGGCGGGGGAGGCGGCGGGGGAGGGGGCCTGCCCCCCCAGCAGCAGCGCACCGGCACGGCCCTGCTCACCATCCGCGTCCTCGACTCCAACGACAACGTGCCCGCCTTCGACCAGCCCGTCTACACCGTGTCCCTGCCGGAGAACTCGCCGCCGGGCACGCTGGTGATCCAGCTCAACGCCACGGACCCGGACGAGGGCCCGAACGGCGAGGTGGTGTACTCGTTCAGCAGCCACCTCTCCCCGCGGGCGCGCGAGCTGTTCGGGCTGTCCCCGCGCAGCGGCCGGCTGGAGGTGAGCGGCGAGCTGGACTACGAGGAGAGCCCCGTGCACCAGGTGTACGTGCAGGCCAAGGACCTGGGCCCCAACGCCGTGCCCGCGCACTGCAAGGTGCTCGTGCGGGTGCTGGACGCCAACGACAACGCGCCCGAGATCAGCTTCAGCACCGTGAAGGAGGCGGTGAGCGAGGGCGCGGCGCCCGGCACGGTGGTGGCCCTGTTCAGCGTCACGGACCGCGACTCGGAAGACAACGGGCAGGTGCAGTGCGAGCTGCTGGGGGACGTGCCGTTCCGCCTCAAGTCCTCCTTCAAGAACTACTACACCATCGTGACCGAGGCGCCCCTGGACCGCGAGGCGGGGGACTCCTACACCCTGACCGTGGTGGCGCGCGACCGGGGCGAGCCGGCGCTGTCCACCAGCAAGTCCATCCAGGTGCGGGTGTCCGACGTGAACGACAACGCCCCGCGCTTCCCCCAGCCCGTCTACGACGTGTACGTGACCGAGAACAACGTGCCGGGCGCCTACATCTACGCCGTGAGCGCCACGGACCGCGACGAGGGCGCCAACGCGCAGCTCGCCTACTCCATCCTCGAGTGCCAGATCCAGGGCATGAGCGTCTTCACCTACGTGTCCATCAACGCCGAGAACGGCTACCTCTACGCCCTGCGCTCCTTCGACTACGAGCAGCTCAAGGACTTCAGCTTCCAGGTGGAGGCGCGCGACGCCGGCAGCCCCCAGGCGCTGGCGGGCAACGCCACCGTCAACATCCTCGTGGTGGACCAGAACGACAACGCGCCGGCCATCGTGGCGCCCCTGCCCGGGCGCAACGGGACGCCGGCGCGCGAGGCGCTGCCCCGCTCGGCCGAGCCGGGCTACCTGCTGACCCGGGTGGCCGCGGTGGACGCCGACGACGGCGAGAACGCCCGGCTCACCTACAGCATCGTGCGGGGCAACGAGATGAACCTCTTCCGCATGGACTGGCGCACCGGGGAGCTGCGCACGGCCCGCCGGGTGCCGGCTAAGCGCGACCCCCAGCGGCCTTACGAGCTGGTGATCGAGGTGCGCGACCACGGGCAGCCGCCCCTGTCCTCCACCGCCACCCTGGTGGTGCCGCTGGTGGACGGCGCCGTGGAGCCCCAGGGCGGGGGCGGGGGCGGGGGCGGGGGGCCCGGGGAGCACCAGCGCCCCAGCCGCTCGGGCGGCGGGGAGACCTCGCTGGACCTCACCCTCATCCTCATCATCGCCCTGGGCTCCGTGTCCTTCATCTTCCTGCTGGCCATGATCGTGCTGGCCGTGCGCTGCCAGAAGGAGAAGAAGCTCAACATCTACACGTGCCTGGCCAGCGACTGCTGCCTCTGCTGCTGCTGCTGTGGCGGCGGCGGGGGCGCGACCTGCTGCGGCCGCCAGGCCCGGGCGCGCAAGAAGAAGCTCAGCAAGTCGGACATCATGCTCGTGCAGAGCTCCAACGTGGCCAGCAACCCGGCCCAGGTGCCCGTGGAGGAGTCCGGGGGCTTCGGCTCCCATCACCACAACCAGAATTACTGCTACCAGGTCTGCCTGACCCCTGAGTCCGCCAAGACCGACCTGATGTTCCTGAAGCCCTGCAGCCCTTCCAGGAGCACGGACACTGAGCACAACCCCTGCGGGGCCATCGTCACCGGCTACGCTGACCAGCAGCCCGACATCATCTCCAACGGAAGCATTTTGTCCAACGAGGTAAGGCTGAAGCGCAAGGACCACCATCTCTCATCTCCTCCATCTGAAAGCCTCCTCTAGCCCGGCCCCTGTTATTTCTGGTGCACTGTGTATTTATTTTTAGGATATTAGCTTATTTGTATCTTGGGGGGGGGGGCTGATACTAGGGGGGTGTCACCCTCTTCCACCCCTTTGTGTGTAACCTAAACTACGTGTTGTCCCCACGTTTATTTTCATTCCCTACCTTCGGGGCATTGCCACCTTGGACTTACTTTCTTCCTTCTGGCATCTTTAAAACTCCAACACCACCCCCCACCCCCGTTCCCGTCCTTTCCCTTCTTAGAAATCTGGGAGTGAAGGGGCAAGTGGGCGGGGACAGGGGGAACTTTACTGGCGCTGGCAAAGGTCTTTTCTCTTTGCGTCTGTCTCAGGCGTTAATAAAGTTCATTGTTTTGCCCTGTTTATCGATGCTTTCAGTCGCGTGTAAAAGTAAGCTGTAGATTGTCTAACTTTGCACAGTTGTCTAAACTCGAATGCATGTTGTAGTGAACGAGTTATCAGATTCCTGTCCTCTGAACTCGGGTTGCAGAAAAGCCTTCAGGTCTGTTCTGGACAGCATTTACAGACGCTCTTGGAGCCGAAGGCCCACACAGTATGAATTTGAATGAAGTTGCTTTGGCACAAGCCCCTGTAAGCATAAACTAAATGGAAGGCTTAAACAATTGTTGTCTTAAATATATCTCTTAGCTAATTAATAATCACCTTCTTGCCACTGTTTTTTGTTAAATCAATGCTGTTGGCTTTCTTCATCAAAGGATTTGGCTTGTCAATTCTGATTTACTCTTAAAAAGATGGAGAAGTGGCAAAGTTGGAGGGAAGGAGGGAGGGAGGGAGGGAGAGGGAGAACAGAGTTGATTTATATAAAAGAAAGTTTGGGCCAGAAGAGGTGTATGGGTGGTGGAGGTGGGAGGAGGATGCAGAAGGCCTTTTGGAGGGGGGAAAGAATTTGGTGGGAGGGAAAGTTATGAACTCCTTTCTGGCAGGTATTTTATTTATTTGAGTCTTAGATATTATTAATTGACTTTCATGAATATTTGTACAGCTCATTTGTATCTTAAGCACATTTTGAAAATAAACAACAAAATAATTCCATAAACCATCCAAACTTTTGCTTATTGAGCGTGCTGTTTTTCTTGTGTCAACCAGTATACACCCGAACACTTTTTTAAGCCATGAAAAGAAAGACTAGAGTATAACTAGGTTGACTGTATTGGAGACAATCGTTTATGAGCCCCAGCTGTGAGGTCCTTTGCATTCTCTCCTTAAAAACACCCACACATTTAACATTGGCCTTTTATACCTGCATTTTTTTTAACCTTTCCTGAAAATGTAGACTGAGGTGTCGTTTCATACCTCTGTGCCCTTACCCAGCAATTGGGCTGAGATCTTAGGACAACATAGACATTCATAAAAATGTCCACAATTACTTAAGTTAGAATTATTTTCCAACCTCAAAAGCAGACTGTTAGTTAACCCTTAGCATTCAAAGGCTCTTGATTGATTTATTTTTTTTCTAGACTAAACATCAGAGAGCAGAGCTCAGCTATCTAGTTGACAGACCTCGCCGAGTTAACAGGTATGGACTCATTTTTTTTTTTTTTTTTACTTCCTAGCTTGGTGTATGGACAATCTACTACCTATTGCAAGTAAGAATGAGGTATATTATTCAGTAATATAATATAAAATATACAAAGTATTTCCAATTAAGGCAGGACATAAATACTAATTAAGTTGGGTTTCCTACTTGACACATTAAAATATGGGTATCTTATATACAAGTGTCTAAATGTTATTGGATATTTTGTCAGTTTTCACCCCTACCCTGTTTCTGATAGTCTTCCTAACTATTCCAGGTATATATACACACCTGCTGTATAAAATGATATACGCATCTGCTTAGCCCCAATCATAGAATTTCTACTGCCTAAGCTTTACATGCCTGAAAGGGCTCAAACTGACTGCTAATGCACAATTTTAAAGAGTTAGGCTTCAGCTTATGAAAACAAGCTTTATGCAGAAATAAAGCCAACTCAAGAGGTCTATGAATCTGCAGCGCCACTGGCGACCATGTGGTGGCAGAAGAATGTTTTGTGTGTGACTTCACCTTTTTTATTCTAACGTTCACATTTTTGTACTTCTAGTTCTGCATTCCAGGAAGCCGACATAGTAAGCTCTAAGGACAGTGGTCACGGAGACAGTGAACAGGGAGATAGTGATCACGATGCCACCAACCGTGGCCAGTCAGCTGGTAAGTGTGATCAAAGAGCAATCTAAATGCTGGCTTTTATCGTTGAAAATCTAGAGAAGATGATGTCCTAAGAAATTTTTTTTTTTTTTTGTAAATTTAATGTTGCTACCTCTACAGGAAAGGACGGTGCCATCCTATGTTGATAACTGTACGCTCAAAGAGGATTCTAAAAATTCAATGTTCCTTTGGAGAGTTAAAGTTAGAAACTCATTGTGGAATATATTAGAACTTGAGATACTTCTTCCTTATGTAATGTGCTTTAATGAAATTATAATGCATGCAAAAAGCCATAGATCTCTCACCTGGGCCAGTCCCCAGTCTTCACTCAATTAAGATATTATTAGACTTGTTTGGGGATGAGGTAAGTGAAGATGAATGAAATTGATTGACCTGTGCAAGGTCACAAGAGGCTAAGTGAATAACTGGGACTCGAATCCACATTTCTTTCCACACAGTGCGTTTTGCATGCCACCAAGTAGTGAATGTGAGAACAGATGGTGATTAAAAGTCATAAGTAGGTTGAAGGCAGGATTTCCAACCCTGGGTTCTTAGGCTTCAGGACATTAGCAAACATTTGATAGTGTGTATTTCCTGAAGTGTGTTAGGTTTCCTTATACTTTCAACAGGGTCCATGACCTGTCGGAAAGTTGGGCGCCATGTATATTTATATGTGGGCTTAATGATAGTCACTGATTGGGGTCGCAATGGGATACATGTATTTTATTTTATTTTACTTCATATATTTTGCTTTAGCTTTCCCATATGAATTTATTCTTGACATTACATAGGACCCTGATAACGCTAGTGACTAATTCATAAAGGAAACACTTAAGAGAAATAAAATGTGTACCTTAACATAATGAAAATAGTCTCATAAAGTTTGGATTTTTTTTTCCCTTTCATTTGCACTTCATCTAAAAGGGTGCTTGTTAATTTTGTTTTCTTTTACTTTTTTATTTTCTGACCAAGTTTTGTGCTTATCTGACACGTAAGGAAATGGAAAGCCAAGTCAACTTTTGTAACTTCTGAAAACGTCCGTCATTGAACTGTCTCTGGGTTCAACTTCTTTGGCTGGCTATTTGAGCTTTATTTTGATTAATGATGTGAGCATAGAGTGATAGGGTCCTTGTCTTCAAGGCAGCGTTGGTCCTCGAGAGCACCCATTCCTCAACACACTTGGTGGGCCTCTGAATGGGGCTGAGGCAGTGTGTCAAAGGGCAGCACACGCCCTGCGGTCGCCTGGCAGCAGTGGCCGCTGCAAGCCTAAGACTGGGCTAATGTGTGCTGTGTCTGAGGCTGCCTTAGGCCTGGGAAACACAGGCAGGAGGAGGCGGGGGAAAGGCTGCTCAAGGGCCTCTTTATTTTGCTGCAAGTCATTAATATGCAGACCTAATGAGACTTGAGAACTGCCAAGAATCCCCGGAGGTCCCTGCCCCTTGCAGGCCTTCACGCTAAGTGAACAGAGCATCTATTTAGTGTCTGGGAACCTGACAACAAACCAGGTCTTGCCAGAAGTTTATATTGGAGTACAAAGTCCCTTTCATTTTTGGCCTATATATGGTATATGATTTATTGTTATCTTTAAGAAGCTGTACATTTAGAAGCATGCATTCCTATTCTTTTCTCAGAGTGTCTAACTTAACAGTCAGCCTTTTGAAACTTTTAAAACAAAAATCTGAAATATAAAAAACTGAGCATCTGCTGAGTGCTCCCTGGGTTGCGTTTTATTCTTTTCCAACTCTACTACTTTGCTTGGTGTGTGTATGTATGTGTGTGTGTGTATGTGTTTGCTTTTTTTTTTCCTGTGGCACTCCAATCTCAATAAACATTTCAATTAGTTTAGTCCCTCAGACATAATGAGCTGTAATCACCTAACCAAAGAAAGAGAAATGAATAAACATCTACAAAAAGCACTAAATTTGGAAGGTGGACGGGAATATATTCCTGCCCATGTACCTTCCAGTAGCTATTTTATTTCACAGGCACTCAGTGTTGCCATTTTGGGGATGTTTCTTTCCATTGTTTGAGATGTCAAAGCATTAAAAGGAAAATGAAAATACTACACTATGTTCTGGAAAACACTTTTAAAAGTAAGGCAGTTTTTATTTCTCTTTATCAAAATGGCCATTCCCCCCCTCCACCCTTATGTTTTTAAACATGTAAAAGTAGTACAGAATCTACAATCTTCGTATTTCATTAACATTTTATAGGGAAGCCACTACATACTGGGCACAAGAATAGCTGATTCAGAATTGGCACTGCACACTTTTTATTAAGAAGTAATCACACCTTTGTGTGCTGAATTGCAGTCAGTTTTAATACGTCTAATTTCATTGTAAGAATGATTTTGAATGTTTTCTTTTTGAGTCTACAATCCTAAATGCAGAGAAATAAAATGCATTTACTTAATGCTTTTTTTCCCAGTCAAACTGATGTTGTGTATTATAAACCCACATGAATAAGCTAAAATATTAAAAGTTAAGCCCATTTCAGTATATCCATTTCATTTCATTGAAAAGCCATATATCCCAATGTTGCAATATTTAGGAAATATTCAACGCACATGCATTTTCAGGTTTAGGATATGAAAACATTTCATACTAATAAGCAAATCTCTCTCAGCTGGATTTCAAGGGAAAAGGGTTAGATTATCAAGGAAAAATAACTCTGGGAAGATGTAGAAATCTGAGGTTTCTCTTTTAGTTTGCACTGCCTCCCATCCTGCATTTCATACACTATTAGGCCTAGTACTTCATCTGCTTAAAACTTCCTAACTTCTTCTTTATTCCCACATTCTTTTCCTGCGTTAACATTACTTTACAGGCACTTATTTAGATATGCCTTCTATTTATTCTCCTATGAATCCTTTTCCTTTTTTGTTCTCCCCTCCCCTCACTGGTCCTCTTCCTAAGCCATTTGAAGCCACCAATCTGGTTCACAGAAGGGCCTTCAATACGGAGGCAGCTGCACAGAGAACCACATAAGCTTTTCCAGTTTCCCACTGCACCTGGCTCCTGCGTGAACTTCTTCAGATGGACCACTGCTCTGTGGAACTTTTTTTTCTGTAGCCTTGTCAAGGTGCTTGCCATGTCTTTTTCGGTGCACTATTGATGTATTGGTCAGATATGGCAGAAGTCCAATGAGATGTGGTAAACGCATGCATAAATCATCACAAGAAGCAAAACTGATTAATCACAGCTGAAATAGCCAAAGAAAGTCAAGGTGGATTTTAAAAGAAATATGTTTTCAATTTTGTTTATTTTATCATTAGATTAAAAGATGGGCTTTTTTTTTTTCTCATTTAGAATACTCCTACAACATTTTTTGTTGTATATCCTTAAACATTTTAATATTATTGGGGGTACAACTAAGGAGATCTATTAAGTTGTAAGAAGTTGTTTTTTAATTTAAAATACAATGTGCATAGTACTAGAATTAAGTATGAATTTATTTTTCATAATTATGGCTTCTGAAAAAGTATATTGAAGAGGAGAACCCTAATAAGTGATTCTGTTAATGTTACCTTATAATGTCAAATTGCTCTTAATTTTTTCAGTTACAAGGGAACTTAGCATCTAAATGTGTTTATTTATTAGCTTAGTATTATGAGATTGATACATAATACATGGTCAAATTTTGGCTATACATTTTTTAAAAATGGTTTGAATTATCAATATAACCTAGTAGATAAATTATATCATGAACTATATTAATATCAATAAGAGAATCCTAGAATTACCATAAATGTAAATTTCCCTTTCCAAAAACTCCAAGAATTCAGAGACTGGCAAAATTTTTGGCTTTATAAATAAATTGAATTACACCATTGTTTGCAAAAACTCACTAAGGTTTGTGGTGAACATCTGAGCTACAAAGATTTGTAATTAGAAAAATACATGACAAAATATTGAGAGAAAATGGAAAAAATAAGCCTTTTAAAAAAATAGGTAGAGAAAAATTATGATAGGCATGTTTTGAACTTTATGTTTGAATGATGTTGATAAATATCTGCCTCCAAACCACATTATCCTAAAAATTATAGCAATTTTTATGGTTATAATTAATACCTCTCAGTTTCCAGTGTTACGTGGTCAAAGCAATACTAGAAATTTCCTCAAAAAAATTAAGTGTTGATTTTCTTTAAAATTAACTTATCATGTTTGAAAATAATAAACATCTTTTATGAAAGTTTGGTGCATGAGAAATGTACACATAGTTTTGTATTATTACATTCATCAGGAAACAGTACAAGTTAAATACAAATATAACATCTTTGAAATTATAATTTGTTCTTAGTGGTACTATCACTGTCTCCAACTATAAAGGACAAATTACTTGCCAGTTATAAAAGACATATTTTAAAATTTGTCTAAATATATCTGTGCATAACAGACAGTCTATCACATCAGCTGTTATGCCTTGTAGAACAGATTATTTCTGAGAAGTGAAGAAAATAAATAAGTAGGAGAAGAAATTGCAAGTAATTATATATATATATATATATATATATATATATATATATATGAAGAGATTTCTTAGAAACTGCCATACATTCAAAACTGAGGCTTGTTCTATGTTTTTCTGCTATACAAACCCTATAGGTACTACAGTAAGGGCATTTGAATGAGGACAAAAACAAAAAAATCAAGTTAAATTTACTTTCCCTTGGGACTTCAATTTGAGCCATTAAAAAATTCCCCGAGCAAGGTGAATGTCAATATGTCATTTTACTATGTCACACTGCAAAGTACCTGGCATTCCTGTGGATCACGTGGTCATTTATCACAATAAACTTAAATATGTCTCTGCCTACTTGGTCATTAAAATAATACTTAATAGAGCTAGCAAAAAACGATAAAAATGTGTTAGGCTTTCTATGGCGCCCTAAGATGAGGACTGGTTATGAGAAAATTTTGCTTCTCAAACTATATATAAAAAAGAAAGAAAAAACACATTTTCAATACATATTTTTGTTTGTTATTTTAAATTTATTGATGTACTATTTGTGTTATTAAAATTGACATTTTCCTTATAAGAAATATGTACACTTGCTTTACCAGTAAAACTGGTAATACATATTCGTGTATAATTTGTGACACCTTATCATTCCTTCTGGTATAGAAAGCTGTGTGTTATTACTATGATAATTCTATTTGAAAGGATTAGTTCACAAATTTTTCAAGAACATTATCTACAAGTGTTTTCTTTCTTCAGTTAAGTAAGATTCTTCCAACAAAAAAACTTTATCTTATTCCACCACTGTTCTTTTTATGCATATGTTGTATTATCTGTACAGGTTTTCAATGAAAACTTTATTAGATCATCTTAGGGACTTTTAACTAGCCTTTAATATATACAAGAGGCAGAACAGCATACACTTCAAGAGAACAAAATGGGCACAGTTGAGTATAAACTGCCCATAAAAACAAGTTCTACTAAACGTACCTCCTAATATAATCATCTGCATAATGATGTTGATGAGAGACTCGTTTATTCGAATTTCTCTGTGTAAGATTATTACTAGTATATGCATAATTACAGGAATACTCGGGTCCAGGCCCTCAAAATATGTGAAAAATTGTTACTAGTCTCATCGTATATTTAAAATGGTATTTTCAGTCATCTGATGAAAAATTGTATTAATTCTAAATTTTGCATTAGGTATCCATCTTGATCAGGATCCAATAATATAATTCTATCTTAATATTTGAATAATTCCATCAACTTTGAATTTCATATAACCTGAATTTATTTTTAAAAATAAATAATTGCTGATAATAATTTTAGTCTTAATGTTCGTTCCATCTATTACAAATAAAGCACCATGCTCATTATTAATGGAGAGCATTTATAGGATAGTATGTCAATCTCTCTGCTTCTCTATCTTCCACCTACCTAGTATATCAATGCATCAAAGACATTCTTTTCCCTCTTCTCTTTTTCTCTCTACATAGCTGCTTGCAGAAATAGGACAAAACACTGACCTCTGATGTCTAGGGAAACACTGACATGTCTTATATGTGGACCTTATCCTGGCTTCAGCTCACGTTTTTTTCCTCAACAGTTCACTGATCAGTAATTTACTTGCAGGCTTATGCACAATAACTGTCAATGGAATGTTATAATCGAAGTTAGACTTTGCTTTATGTTTAATTTAAATTTAAAAGGTCATTATAAAGTGAGATTCATATGTGATAAGAAGCTTGGTGTTATTTCCTTCAACATAGTTTATGTAATCAATTAATTTTAATTCATGGATAACCTATAGGGTTAGTAATTTTGCAAAATTAATTCTCTTTATTTTATATATACAGATGTTAACATATACATGCAAACAAATGAGTTTGTGACAGAAGCCCATCAGGAATTTAAAACCTAAAACTTGCTCAAGAACTCAAATCACTTATGATGTTTATGAAAGAAACAATCAAGTGTGTTCATTAAATAAATATTACTCTGTTGGTTAAACAAACAAGAAAAATCCCATGCAGACCAGACATGCATGTGAATTTCTTACAGACCAATCCTACTTTGGTTATTTCAAATTGACCATGTTTAAAGACATATTCAATAAATGTGTTACTATGTTTAGAAAAACATCAAAATGCTATCTTGGCTTATGACTTGTTTTTCTGCATTAGTGCTAATTATAAAAATGAATATCAAATAGCATTCTATAGTGCTCAAAATCATTATGCTTTATTTAAGAAACTGAATGAGTTTTCTTAAGCCATAATCAGATAATTTGTAATAGTCTCATCAATCTGTGGGAGAGAGATGAAACTTGAAATTGACATTTAAAACCTGAATACAGCAAATCCTCACTTACCATCATTGATAGTTTCTGTGATAAACCAGTTATAGCATAGGCCAATTGATAAGAAAAAAAAGGGGGTTAAGTTCCTATGACATCTCATTGACATTACAGTGAAATGATGAGGCATTATTCGAGGACCTGCTGTATTCTAGGATTAGGAAGCAAACCGTGAGCTGACAAGGACCAGGTGTGTTATTTTTTCCAATATAGAACAAGTAATAAGGTACTTGTCAATAGTATCTGCAGTTGACTCCCATGGCACTTGGTTACTTTGGTTTCACTAATTACAGTCATTTGTTCTGAATTTGTCTAAGTTGGTAAATGATAAGTGGTTTGCAGTGACATGGGCTACTAGAGTGTCCTGGAGAATTACCTTTTAGGAACTAATTTCCTGGGAGCCTAGGGAAGCATGTTCTGGCCGCTCATGAAGTCTTATTTCATTCTCGTCATTTACTGCTTTATCAATGGGCTTGCCAGTTTTCTGTTGAATTTCACTTTTTGTTTCATGTTCAGATTTCAAAAGCTAAATATCAACTTCCGTGCTTTGCATATTTTTTTTTCCAATTTTACTTCTAAGCAAGGTGACCAGATTTTAATATTGGTAAAACGGGACACCATTGGCCGCTTAGCCCCCGAAAACCGTATCTTCCCTTCCCTGTTCTCCCACCGTTCCCTAGCTTGTCCTGCATTTTTTCCAAAAATCGGGACTTTTTTAAAACGCCATGGGATGCGGGAAAAATTGTTAAAAATCAGGACCGTCCCGCCAAAAGCAGGACATCTGGTCACCTTCCCTTAGAATCTAAGGGGGGGGGGGGGGGAGATGATTTATCATCATGAGAGATTGTGGATTATGAAAACTTAACACAGTTTTGTGTTTGTTTGTTTTTTTTCTGTTATGAACTTCACCAGAGATTTTTTTTTTAAGTATTCATTTTCTTTCTACTCACCATTTCCAATGTATTTTTAAAAAATGTAGATTTTTAAATGTCCCCCAATAGCGTCAGTCGTTTAGAAACATCTATCCCAGCCACTCCAAAAGCCTGCTCCTCCACAAAGCAATACTGGGAGCTGTGGGCTGTGCCCAGGCGCAGGCAGGCACGTGGGGGAGAGCAGGCATCACGGGCGCTGCCCGCAGTCCTTCAGGGCTGAGCCTCTGCAGTCTCTCTTTCTCCTGCCCCAGGCATGGACCTCTTCTCCAACTGCACCGAGGAATGCAAAGCCCTGGGCCACTCGGACCGGTGCTGGATGCCGTCTTTCGTCCCTTCGGATGGACGCCAGGCCGCCGACTACCGCAGCAACCTGCACGTCCCTGGCATGGACTCTGTTCCAGACACCGAGGTGTTCGAGCCTCCGGAGGCGCAGCCTGCGGCCGAGCGGTCCTTCTCCACCTTCGGCAAAGAGAAGGCCCTGCACAGCACCCTGGAGAGGAAGGAGCTGGACGGCCTGCTGTCCGGTACCCGAGCGCCTTACAAACCACCGTACCTGAGTAAGTATTCCGGGAGAGGCTGCAGCAGGTTGCTCCCTTTGCGGGAAGAGAGCTCGGCGCGGCACCCTTCTTAGCGAAGGTAGAGGAGCTCGGGTGGTCTTCAGAAGAGGTGAATCCCGGACAGGCAGGCAGGTCTCCGTGCTAGGACGTGGTGGTGGACCAGGATCCCAGGCCGTACTTTCCATGTCATGTTGTCGAAAACATTTTTTCGAGTGCTCTTCGTATGTCCTCGGAATGTTCCTCTCTTGCTTGCGTGATTTCCGTGCTGTTTGAAGGGCTTGATCCAGGTAGAAAGACGCGTCTTAACACTCGAGTCGCTGGGGGATCTCATTCCTGTGGATGCCAGCAGTAATGCTTACTCGCCCTTCACCACAGCAGCATCCAACCCCTCACCCTGAATTCAGAAGCCAGTCAGCCTTTGCTTTGACCATTCAGCATGGGGGAGGAAGTCATACGTTGGTGTGGATTCGGGTCTGATTCACACCGGAGGCGCTATGTGATGAGAACATAGCAACAGTCTTCATTTCTTTGAAATAATAGATTCTTCTAACATTGAAACTTACATCAGTTCACTCATCTCTTTCCATTTGGGGACCATGTCCCCTAAGTGGGTTATTTTATACAGCCACTGTGAAAAAATGAAACTGCTTTGAGATTCTCTGTAGTTTAATTCCTTTGAGGATCTAAGAAATGAAATTATACTATTTATTGTCTGCTACAGAGGAATCTTTTAGTTTGTGGATAATTGCTACTGATGACTCAATATTCTGGTCAAACCATGTGAACTAATATTTCGTGAGGATGCAATGCATAGCAAGTCAATCAAAAGATGACGTTTATCTTGCATAGCAAGTCCACCCTACATGATGTTTTCTTAATTTCATTGTCTGGTGCAAAAATAAATAAATAAATAAATCCTGGAACCATAAGGTAAAAATGAAAGGTGAGATAGATTGCAGATGTAGCATTACTTTTATTACTCATGAAATGGGAGGGGAAAAGAAAAAAGTACTTAAAGGTAGAAGAACACTTATTTTAGTCCTCACGAATATAAATGTGGAAGACTTGGGTTGAATGCACCGAGAACCTGGCTACTATTCCGGCCACTGATAATACGAACACACAGGTGTCATGTAACTAAAGATCTGCCATTGAGTACATACATTGTGATAGCAACGAAGATCAAATGTTGTTTAATGAAGGATCATGTTCAGCTTTTCAAGTTACTTACAAATGCAGTTACCCTGGTATGATATAGCAATTTAGAATTTCAGAACCAAAGAATTGTGCCTCCCTATAAATAATTAATAACTGTTTTGATTTATTTTTTAAAGTTATAAAATACAAGGAAAACACAAATACTTAAGCATTGAAACATCTGATCTAATAATGATGCAACTTAAATGCTAAAGTACTAAGGTTTAACTCACATGTCTGCACACACTAGTGGTTTAAAGTATCCTAAAATTAAATTTTAACAAAGGAGGACTATTATGCCGTCTTTGCCCCTCAAACTGAATTCTGGATTTTAAATTTTGTTATCAAAAAATAAGCTTTTCCAAATTTTAAACAATATATTCTCAACTTAAATTAATAATACACATTATAGTGATACATTATGATTCAACACAAAAAGTCAAAGTGCATATGATTCATAGTAATACAAATTTGTATTTCTAAAATAAATACATATTTTTACTGTTGCTGTATATCAATTGGTAAGTCTGCATCAGATATAGTGAAAAAATTGATTCACCTTCTTTTGTTCTTAGTGAGTACGGATTTTAAAGTTTTACATTCAGAAGCAAAAAGTTAAGCATTTACAAATGTATTTCTCCACTGACTAGTTTTTCTTTTTAATATCAAGTATCACAGTAACAACTTTATTAATGCAAATGTTAATGCTGCTTACATTTTAATGAAAATTTCTCTAACTCCTAGGAATCTAGTATTTTTGTTTAGAAATCTAATTTTAGGGGTTATGAAATATGTTAACTGTTACATGTGTTGCTAGAAATCATTGAATATGTATATTATATTATCAAGAAAATTGCATTTGTTTGCATATTGTTCAAATATGTATCAGAATACATTAGTTTTCAATAATAGTTTATTTTTTCTGTTTAGCCAGCTCACATTATCCAAAATTTAGCGGATAGGATGAATTGTGACCTCAATGAAAAATAAGTAGAACAATAGCTATTTTGCTCTTACTTATATTGTCCTTAGTTCTTCATATAGTTTTAGTCATGTCTGAATATTTTTAAAACTTCTAGTGTTTCATGTCATCTTAGACTCACACAATTATCTTTAAAATTACATCATGGCTCGGATTCAACAGGCATTGTCAATTTTAACCTAATAATGCAAACTATAATCCAAAACTATTCCTGACCATGTTGCCCTCCAAATTCACATGATAGCAGTTGTTGAAAGATGTATCATTTATCATTGGCAATGGAAATACCCTGCTCTTCTAAATTGAAAAGCACGTGCCTTATGTAATTAAAGAAGCTAAAAATTGACTCTAATTATTTGCTTTTAATCAGAATGTTTAAATAATTATTGAGGTAGCAGTTTTCCTTTTGCTAAACTTGCATTTAGTTTTATAATGAACACAATGTACATTTTGATGTTCAGAGCAGTAGCTGTACACTTAGTTAAAGCTCTAAAAAAAAGCTCAATGTGGTTACCGCTGTCATTTATGAAATGATGATAGGAAAATAGTGACATGCTTAATAATACAAATGAGATCATTGCTTATACCCAAGAACTTTCCATTTCTATACCTCTGATTGCTAAGGTTAAAATGGAAAATGGCAAGAAACAAATTTTTACACAAAAGTACGCATTAAAAAATTGTATTTTGTGTTTATAGCAGCATTCCTAAATACAGTATCATGTTTCCTTTTGTTTAAAGAGAAGATTCATGAGCGTATACATGATGCATTTAATGAAAAAGAATCTATTTTTTTTTACCAGGAGTAATTTTGAAAACACATTTCTCAGTGCTTGCTCTTAGTCATGAGCACTTTATGAACATGCTCTTATTTTTGTTACAATGTTGTCATTTGCTAATACTCCGATAAGGACCAAAGTGACACACTTAAAAATTAAGAAATTTGAACATGTAGGTTATACTTATCATGAAACAAAGTCTACGCAGTGCTTAGATTTATCTTTAAATGTTAATGAATTTTAGCTTTACCTAATCTTAAATTTTTATTAGAGTAATAAAAATACTTAAATCTTACTTTAACTTGTTTTCAGAAGATATCTTTTTTTTGAGCTATCTCCTGTTACTTTATGATGTTCCTTCTACTTGACTGTATGCTTTCTTTTTACATCCTCAGCATTTAAAAAAATTTATATTGTTGAAGATATTATAGAAGTCCCCCTTTTTTTCCCATTGACCTTCTAACCAGCATCCATGGTTAGTCTCTGAGGTTTAAAAATAACCTATTTTTATAATGATGAATTGAAGATTAGAATTATAGGCATCTTTTTAAAAACAACATAGTCTTTCAAATGACACAATTCGTTATACATAAAACAATCTGGATTGTCACAGCAAATAAGAACAAAAATAATTTAAGAATATAATTGGTAAAAGTTATTAATATAACTTAGATAAACCCAATAGTTAAAACATCTTTATATAATTTTTCAATCATTCTTGCTTATAATTTTGGCTTCACATTTTGATCAGCTCTTGTAAGATTTTTTTTGTCAGTAAATAAACATGTCTTTCAGTAAAAATCAGCCTAAACAATACAGAACTAATGATATAAGTATTAGATAAATTGTTGGTTTTTTGTCAATAAACATAGTCCCTAAGAATTGAAGAATTAACGACAATCATAAGATAAATAATCAAAAATTTTATCTAAAATGTATTTGTGAAAATCTTTCACTTATTAAAGTCATACAACAATAGATTATAAAGAATAAAGTGAGAAAAAATACATTGACATACTAATTTTCAAAATTCTAAATCCACGACATTTCCTGCCTTCAAAGCATACCACATGTAGACTAGTCCATGTGTGCTGACATATCATGCTAGCTGCTTCCTGACCTCACTTTAGTTTTGCCTATTTTTGAGCCTTTTTGAAATTTCAATGCTACTCACCCATGACATAATGTAAGAACAGATGTCAGAACTTCAAAACATTGCCTTTAAAACATAGCTGACATTTTACCTAGGCTGGGTTTTTAGTGAACCTCCGGCTGGGAAATTTATTTGGGGCATCTAGATTAATTCCACAGAGCACTTGAAGTTTCTATTTGATTGGAATTGTAGAGCATGTTTTGTTTAATCACATTTCTTCCGATCCCTTCATGGTTTCAGGCTGTCTTCTGTACGTGTTCGTTTCTTGAACTCAATAGTGTGGCAAGAATAGAATGCAAAATAAAAAGTCTTATTGGTACACATGATCCTCGTATTTACATCCTCTTTGGTAGTTTTTCTCTGAGATTTGTATATTCCTCTAATGTCATAAAGATAATACCACTTTATGAACTATTAAAGTCCACAAATACATATTTTTATACATGTCCTCTTCAACATTTCTGTCTCGGAGAGACCCATACATCACTAAATGGATGGACAGCTTTTCTGGACTTCTGTCCTTTTCCAGCAGATGTGTTTATTTCTGTTCACTTTTTTTTTTCAAGTTGTGCTACTTTTTTTATAATTACCTATCTCTGATATTTTTGTTCTCTCTATAAGTATATATCTAGATTCATAAACAACTGATTTTCTCACTTTTTTAGTGTAGCTCGTTGTGACAAATCTTTGGTCTTTGAATAACACCAGTCTTTCTATTTTTCCATTGAATTCCTTTTCTCATGAATTAACAATTAATCTCTCATAATCAAAATCATTTGTTCTCCTCACCTCTGTGAGAAAGAATAAATGACAATTCAAGATCAAAAAAGTATCCAATCCCAATTTATATTCTTTATGTGTCTACTGTATAATTTAATGATCACTGAATTTTATGATATTTTACTTTTTTGAAATAGATCATCTATTCACATTTCATACAATTACTCCAGTTAACTGATTCAGCAGCTGACTGGACCCTCCCTATAACTTTAGATAAATGAGATATAATAATGTTACCTCATTTCTTATTCATTAGGTGTTGGTTAATGGTTTAACTCAACTAGTATGATTTGAAGCAGAAGCTATAAAAGTCTTTTCTAAGGTGCAAATGTGAAACAGAGAACTTTGCCCTTCTGGCAATGTCTATGGGCAATATCTTTATTTTTTATTCAGACATCAGTGCTTTTGTGACATCACTTCGATAAAAATGTGTGCCTTTGGGTACGTTAGAACTAGTAGTAATCAATACTCACTTGGGGTATTAAGACTGATTATTATAAATGTTAAATAATTATTGATGAGAAATGAATGAATGAATCCATAAATGTTTTTAAAGTACCCAAAATTTCTTTAATGCTGTCCTTACACTTCCCTTGACACACACACTTTTTGATATGTCAAGGGAAACTTTATTTTTTTCTTCCAATTAAAACATGTTTTAAATTAGTTGTATTTCTCTCTAGCTAATACCTAGAGAGGGAGTGAGAGGGAGTAGAATTTGAACTCATTGAAAATATTAAAATGCACCTAACTAGGGTATTTGGTAAAATATGAAGTTAATAGGAAGTTTTTTAATACTTTGAGATTTTAAATTTCTTTTGATTTGTTCCAAGAACTTATTTTATATCCTAAGAAAGAGTTAAATTTGTTTGTATTTCTTGACATTCTTAGAATTGCAACTAACCCCTTTCTTACAGGGTCTGTGAGATGATCTTTTTTAAAAACATTTTATTCATGAGGGAGCTTTCATGTTTTAACTCCCATTTCTCATTAAACTGATCATTACAGACTTTCCCCTGAATTAGTCACTTATTTTTTTATTTAATCCCCACTCAGGAGTTATTTATTTGCATATTTCTAGTTACATTACTGAGTTTTCATTGAAATACTTACAGTTAAATAAACTATTACACATTTTTTAAGGGAATATAGAGTAGACCGTTGATAAAGGTGATTTATATCTTTATTCCCTAGTTTGCACTCCTTGGTATGTGAGTCTTTGTCTGTTATTTAAAGCAGTTTATTTATGCATACTTTGCATATTTTTGAGTTAACATTTCACATATTAATTATGTACCTCATTTTATATTACAGATCATTTCCATCCTCTTTCTTATTTTGCACATTGGAAGTAACTTCATTTAAGCATTTGTCCATCATGTGAGCCTAACAAAGGAAGATTAGCAATTAAAATATACATAGGATTATTCACTGAAAAGGAATATTTACGTGGGAATTTTTCCTGCCTCATCAAACTGAAGATTTATGGGTCTAAATTCATTAAGTTATAAAGATATTGTAAATAGTCTGGAATATAAATATTCAATTGCTTATAAATATCATTAAACACCATTTAATACTCAATGTGCCAGACTTTTTTTGGATGAGTATGCGTCTTCTGAAATTATTTTAATAGAAATTAGATGATGTCATTAGACAACATAGCTTGGAAAATGCTTTGGTCTGCAAGGTTCAAGATTGCACAATACTACTGAATGAATACTAACCTCAGCATAATGAGTCAATTAAATGTTTCCCAAAGTATAATAAAAACCAGGGTAGTTTTATATGGATATCCAATAAGAACCTCTAATTGGTGATCCCTAATTATCGACATCAGTTTACATGGGGAGAATAGAGGAGATTTTAAATAAATAAATAAACCCCCAAATGTAATTACATACAAATGGATAAAGATGAAAACAAATGGTAAACTAGAATTTTTGTGAATAAAAATCAGAAGTTTGTTTCTGATTCTAGAATTGGTACATTACATTCGACATTATATCCCTTTATATTTATATATTATGCCTAGACACATAACTATATGTTTGTACTGGAAATACATTTTTAACTCCAAAAAATGAAAAAGATTATATATGAACTTCATTGCAATAAAATTTCTATAACCTGTACAACAGACTTATGTACATTACCAATGACAGCTTTTGAGTCATTGAGTTCAACAAATATTTATAACTGTTTTATGTGTTCTATTTTTATGATTCCATCATATGGACACATTTGCACGTATTTGTATTCTCTATGTAGGCATTCTATTTTTAATATAATTTAATTATATCTATTCATTACCTGAAAAAGACAGTGATTATGTTTACCACAAGAGTGCATTTATTTAACTAATAGCTAGTTCATTATCTGAAACTGTTACATGACAATATGGTGCTTGATGATAAACAGATGAGAGATAGAATTTCAGTCTGCTCCTTTAATTTTTAAGGTACTGGTTGAATTTTTGAGGACCAGTTAATAATGCATAGGTAGCAAAATTAGCCATGACATTTTAAAAGAAATAGAGGTTCAGTTCCAGTGTTTATGAATTATGAGGAAGACATTATTTTTACTACTTGTAAAAATGTTGCAATCACTAGGGCTTTTTTCTCCTTTTAATGTTGGCATTAGCCAAAATTCGGCACTAGATCCCAATATTATAGGTAATATTGTTGGATATACCATGGTATATTATATACAGCTTAGAAATATGACTTCAGTTTGTTATCAAATGTTTCAAGTCTAATAACTATATTGCAGCTGAAAAGTAGATAATGACTACATTAATTCATAAAAAGCTTATTTGAAAATGTTTTTGTCAAAAATTTTAAACACATATTTTAAAAAAGAAAAGACCTAAACATAGAAGTAATACATTAATTAAATCAATAAAACATATTTCCTGGATTAAATTTTGGATCACTCCAATTAAAAAAATAGCCAAAGTTGAGTTCTCATATCTTAGTAAACATATCATTGGGCTTTGACTCCAAGTGCAGCACATGGTAGAAAGAAAATATTGAATCAACAATGGCAACAGTGGGTACAGTGAGTGTAATAGGTTGTTTTTGATGATGTATGTAAGATGAAATATTTCATATGTAGGTTTAATCAAAATGGTGGTGGGAATAAGCAGGAGAGTAAATGTTACAGTTGCTATTATTTTATTCTTAGAAAATGTGTAGAAAACTGGGAGACTGACCTTTAAAGTTGGTATAAAGTTATTGCCCTGGCCGGTGTGATTCAGTTAGTCAGGCATGAATCCGGGCACTGCAAGGTGAAAGGTGGCCAGTTGGACCCCAGGTCAGGGCATGTGCCGTGGTTTCAGGCTACATCCCCAGTAGGGAGCGTGACGAGGCAGCTCTCACATTGATCTTTCTCCCTTTCTTTTCCTCTCTCTCTGAAAGTGAATAAAAATATTTTTAAAAATGAAAAACAAAATAAAATTAGTATAAAATTCTTGTACCTTTTTTTCACCATTAATAAACCTGATGCCAGAACTAATCCCTTTGCAAGTCACAAATAGTGCTGTTTTAAGGTTTATTTGCCACACAATTAATTACTCATCAGATGATTATATTGACATCATGAAATCTAGATATGTTTTGGTAGATACATCTTGATTTATCTCACCTTTTTTATTAGATAATGACAATAGAGATCAATATTAGAATGATATTTAGTTCTAAATTATACTCTTTAAACATTTTGAAAATAATTGAAAAATTTAAATATATACAAAACACAGAGAATAAACTCTCCATTTTCTCCACTTTAAACAATGATCAGTTCTTTGCCAAATTTGTTTCATCCAAATGCTAACACAACTCTCCCTTCACTGAGATTTTAAAGTAAATTCAGAGATCCTACTGTTTAATTAATATTTCAGCATATGTTTACTAAAAATAAAGTTTATTTTAGCTTAACCACAATAACAATACTCTTCTTAATTTTTTCTATCCTTATTATTCACATTACCACAATTTTCTCATAAGTATTATTTATATTTACAGTTAAGTTGTTGACTCATGATTAAAATAAGGTTCATAGATAGCAACTAACTTTTATCTTTAAACTTTTTATTAAAGAATAATATATATGTAGAAAAAGACAAAAATCATAGATGCATAACTCAAGAAATTTTCATAAAATGAGAATGCCTGAATAATCACTGACAGAAATATTAACTAAGCATTCTGTTCAGGAGCCCAAACAGTACTACATGTCTCATTAAGTCCAGAATTTCACCCCCTTCTACTTGGCTACTACTACCCAAGCAATTACCACTATTCTGGCCTCTAACCAAAAATAGTGTTTTGGGGCTTTTTAAAAAATTATATAATTTAACTAAATGAAATAGTGAGTATATTTGAGTCTCATTCAATTTTATTGGCCATTTATTCTCTTTGGTAATATAAGACGCAGTTAGCAGAGCCCATATGTACCAGCATATAAATTTAAAAGACGGCTTAGTATGGATGAGTTGTGCTTGCATCTAATTTTTCTTATTACCTTTGGCGTTCTCAAGTCTAGTCTTTTAGAAATGTTTGAGACTCCTCTTTATATCGTTCTTACTGTTTGAAACATAATATGATACTTAGTGCTATTTTATAGAAACAAATATTTCAATATGTTAACTTGAATACCAGATTATAACAAAAGTGCAGAGAAATTCAAATGTCTGTATTTCACATTTCTTTCAGCCTAGATTAGAGGATTGTGAGAAATTGGAGACTATGATGCCTAAAAGAGACGGAATACAGTAAAGAGATTAATATTTTGGAAAAGCGCTTATCTGAAGAGAGTTTAAAAGGATTGAGGAACAGAAAATGAAGAAAAGGGGAGGGGGGCATAACAACTGTTAAGTGGTTAAACCAATACTACACCAGAGAGATAGTGATCAATCTGTCTTTATTGAGAGCAGAGAAGAGAGGAAATGCATCTATATTGCATCCTGGGAGATTGAAAGTACACATTATAAAAGATGTACTGCCCCAGCATTGGTATTTGCTCCTGAGAGATGAGGAAACACGTCCCCTAGAAGTGTAACTTTACAAGCTAGGAACATACTCCTGTGCCGTGTGATGTGGAGGAACCGCACTTACTAGCCCTGTGATATATTTCCCGCAGGACACTCTTCCCAAAACTGGGGCTGATAACAAAGTGAGGCTCAATTTTGCCGGAGGACGAAGGAAAGGCAATTAAGAAAGCCTTGTGGGATTTTTTAATTAATTTTTTTTTTTTAGTTTGCATGCAAACATTTTTTGTATTAGTTTCAGGTGTACATCACAGCGGACAGGCATCTATATAGGTTACAAATGATCCGTCCTATAATTTAAGAGCCCACCTGGCCCCGTAGATAGCTGTTACAGCATTGTTGACGATATTCTCAATGCTGTGGTTCACACTCTGCAAGCCTAAGAAAACCTTGGTTTTTATATTTTTCCTTTTCTTCCTGTTTCTATGTGGGTGACTTATCTTTCCTACTTTGGAATTTTGAAAATTAAAAAATTTGGTTTCTTAAATCCTTTTTCCCCTTCACACATTGAATTGCAGAGGATGATAAAGAGTGCGAAAGCTGGGTATGAAATTTCCTATTGCATGTATAAGTAACAGATTTTGTCTATTAAAAGCATAGTTTACAACTTGAAGGTATAGACTTCTTATCCATAGTAACATTTATTAAAGAAAAAGATATGATTATAGATTCAAAAAGTGTAATTTTATTTCTTAAGTATTGCATCATCCCTTTACTGTGTTGGTTTATTTCTCTTATAAATAAGAATTTTCTACTTCTGTTATTATATAACCCTCTGTGGAATTTTAAGGAAAATTTTGGTTTTTCTCAGATACTGTGAAATGGCTCACAATTAAGCAAAAATAAAACAGCCATCATTAATACTTCAAGGTCAATTTGCTTACTCTCCTTAAGTCTAAAAGTAATACATGCTATCTTAATTATTTCAGAGAATATAATAAGCAAGATATCTATGATTATGTTTTGGTTGAAATTTTGGAGAGTAAATTAAAATGTAGTTAGTATTAGCTTGGTAATGTGGAAGTTTAAATTAATTGCACAACTAAAAATATAGCGAAAGGGAAAATAATTATTAGCTAAACATTAATACTAAATTTAATAATAGCAGTATTATACTCCTGAGTGCCCATTTTATAGGCATGAGAAGATGAAATAAGACATAACCAATTTCATAAATACACAACCAGTGTTTCAAAGTGATACTTATTCTCATCACTCAAGGATCATGAAACCAGCCCTATGAATTTCAGGCTACAGTAAATACTTTTAGAATTAGATACATTAATATTTTATTATTACATTTTATATAGGCAAGGGGGTTGTTTAGTATTAGACAACATACTACATTCTAACTTTTTGAACCTGAATTAAGCTAAGGGTTTGAGAAATTTATATTTTCAAGTTTTGTTTAATGTACATTATGGAATGGTGTGGAGATAATTATTTCTCAAATTATAACAGCAAAATATTGTTTCTTGTATGTGTGTGTGTGTGTGTGTGTTTACTTTCTTGATTCCTAATTTGCAATCAGGAGTGAGATAGCATATTGTAATTCCATAAAAATGTATCATTATCGTGCAGCAATATAGTATTAATATAAAATTATATTTTTAAATGTTTAACTGAAAATATATTTTTTAACTGACTCAAAAATATTGTCTATGATTGAAATTACTAGGAAAGGTAATTTTTTTAAAATGCAGGCTTACATTAGAATTTTTTTTTTTTTTTAGGAAATACCTGACATTGAAAAATTTAATTTTCATCTCTCACACTTAAACTCGAGTTTGAGTTCTGGAACATAACCTTTGAGAACTTAAATTGTTTGCTTTGTAGAAATTTTTCACAGAAACTATGTTTTAGTAATACCTATAAAATGTGTGCTAATATATCTACTATGAAGGAACATTAGTTGGGCTTTAAATAAAAACAGTTAAGGTAGTTTACAACGGGCATATTTTATTGCTTAGAAATTAATTTTAAATTTATTTTCTTTTTTAATCTTCAAAGGTTGATACATTTCAGTAACTTTCTAATTTCAGAGGGATATCTATAGGTTCTATTACTCATAGTACTGATGTTTACTGCAAAGCAGTGACATAGTAATTCAGAACTGAAAGAAAGTTTTTAACCAGCAGCCTTCGGTGGTTAAAACTACTGACAGTGTGATCCACATTAGAGAATACTCAATGCTGAGCATGCACAATGGTCTTCATTGTTGTTTGTCCTAGAACTTGGTTATGTAATTGTTCTCAAGGCCTACTGTATAGGAAAGTGATTATGGCTCATGAACTCATCACAGGCTGATGTGAAAATATGGTCAATATCCCTCAGGAGCATCAAAATGCTCCTGAGAGACATCTACAAGAAGATGAGAAATTCTGATGAAGCATAAAAAGGGCGCGAGATCAACTTCATTATTAGTGATCACAGGTGGCCTCACTCATCCTCATATAATCGAAGGATATTGCACCTCCTGCACAGATCAAAATAATCATCGGGGCCACTTCAGTGTAACCAGCCCTGGTTGTCCTAGAAACATGCAAAAGCATTTTGAATTTTTGACATCGCTTGCCTCAAACCTCATGCAAACCACCAGCCCTCCTTTAAGGTAATTTTGAAAAATATGATTGAAACAACCTCACGCATATTACAGTACCAGTGAAAAGTTTTCACTCCCTTTATGATATTCATGAAGCATAACCTGCTTCTCAGTTGGACTGTGATGTCCTTAGTAAATACTTGGAAAACACTCTAGTCATTATTTTCAGGGTAAGTTTCCCTAAGCATCACTAATTTTACTTATTTTGACTTCATGATATTGGAACTTTTAATTTCAGAAGAAAATATCATGTACCTCCTTTTGGACTTGTAACCTACTACAGAGTTACAGCAATGGGCTTTACCGCCGCCCTCATGTCAGAGGAGTGAGGTGGTGTAGTCAGGCCCCCCGCTTCTGGGGCTAGTCTACCAGGATTCCAATACCGACCCCTTCAGTTACCAGCTGCGTGACCTTGGCCATTTCCTTAACCTTCCTGTAACTCATTTTCCTTATCTGCGACACACATCCTCAGAAGCTCATTGCAGAGATTAAATTATTTAAGGTATTTAAGTCCATGAGTGTCTGGACCAAAGGAAGCACTCATTAAGTGTTCAAGGCAACCATACATTCAGTTAAAACTGGAACAATTACATCAGCCTGATATGGATAAAATTAAAATTCTGGGCTAAAATAGAACTAATCACACTCTCTTTTATACTCCCAGGAAAAAAAAAATTGGACTCCAAATGCTCTTTTCAAAATATATCACTATTTTACATCTGCAGTATATATTCTTTCACAGAATACATGTTTTAAAAAAACAGTATCCATAGTCTTCCCCCTCCTTTTTTTTTTTTATCAGTGAAACCAAAGGAATAGATAGAATACAACCAAAGGTGTAATGCCTAGAAGATCATTTTATTTGTTTATGATGATGGTAGTCACAAGCCCGCTGATACATGTTTAATTTTATATTCTCACTATTTTACTTTTGCGTTTACAAATGAGTGATGATACTTGCTTATGTACAATAAACAGTAAATATAAGCTGATAAAAAATACTCTTTTTTGAAACAACAGGTTTTTATTTTAGTACTAGAGGCCCAATGCACAAAGATTCATGCAAGAATGTGCCTTCCTTTCCCTAGCTGCTGGCACTGCCTTCGCTCTGGCCAGAGCTGCCTTTCTGCCTTCCTACACTGCCCAGAGACCCATAGCGGCTGGGGTGGTGCAGAACACCTGCATCATTGCCATGACAATGATGCAAGCATCCTGCCCCACCCCCGGCCACTCAACACCTGTGTGTGCAAATTAACCCAACAAAGATATTGGGTTAATTTGCATACCCATTCCTGATTGGCTGGTGGGCATCATGAAGGTATGGCCAATTTGCATGTTTCTCTTTTATTAGTGTAGATAGGAAGCAGCACATTGTATAATGATTGTAGAAAATTTTTGAAAATTATAACCCTTCAGATCAAAATTTTTAAAGTGATACAAATGGTCATATTCAATTTGACTTTATTTATATTTTGACATGTACTGGAATATTAGTGGAAATTCTGGCCTTGGATGGGACATTGTTACCTCAGAATTCTGATATCCCCAACTGAGGCTCGATGATGCCCTCAAATCATCACATAAAGTAAATAAAAACATCCTGTTAGTGTAGAAGATTGGGTCTTTCCATGAGCTGTATGACAGATATCTATCTGCCATAAATCAGTATTTGAATAGAAGCTCAGATATCTTCTTCCTCCTTTTTCTTTAATAAAATTATATTGTCTGATAAACCTTTGTCTTTCAAAGTCAGATAAAGCTAGCAAATGATGTCAAAAGCCATTTAAGAAATGCCTAAAAAACTGCCCAAATTTTCCTTTCTGATAATGTTTATCCACTAGACTCTCTGTGCAATTCTCATATGTTTTGATTCTGCGTGTCTTCTATATTCTGCCTTTTGCTTTAGTTTCTTCCAACAATGTAAGAAATGAAGTTTTAAAACAAACGTGTTGTTTTTTTTTTTATTTAACATATCTGTGAATAAAGTGACAGTGTCTTTTCTTCTATTTTAGCTTTTCAAAAAGGTATTTTTATTGAGTGCTTCCCATGTCCCTAGCATATTCTTTACAGGTTCACATTTAATTTTCACAACAATTTTTTCAGGCAGTTATTGGTGTCCCACTTTAGAAATGAGAAACCTGATTGAGGGAAGTTAGGATAATTAGCTAGAAAATGGTGGAACTGAGATATAAACCCATCTCTTATTCTTCATCCCTGTCAGCCTGCCTATTGTAACATCACTATTAAAGTGGAGAGTATGTTATTTTATATTCTGCTATTTTAAATTAACACTATGTGATAGAATTATCATTTTTAAAATTTTTAATTATTATTACACTTATTGGGGTAACACTGGTCCATAAGATTATATAGGTTTCAAGTGCATATATTGCATTGTGTGCCCACCACCCAAAGTCATCTTTTGTCATCGTATGCCAACTGTATGAAGCATTTTCTGTGTTTATCCAAATATGCTTGTTTTCAATGATTCCATGTATTTTAAGCTTCTCTATCTCATTCAATGAATAAGATATTTACTTTAGTAGAATAAAGTGTATCTGGTCATCTTTGGGAAAGATCCGGGAGAGGGCAGTCAAGGTAGAATTTACAAAAGTCTACTTTAAAGCCAAAATTGGGCACAGCCACAGGGTTTTAAGTGATGGAGAAGAAGGACCCCTAGGGGTACAGTGTTGCCGGAACAGAAGTGTGGAGTTAGAGAGGAAACTAACATGGAAAAGTGAAGAGTCTGGATTGCCAAGTTTATAAAACAAAATTAAGGGGAATGGTGGAACTTAAATTTTGAAAGTTATGTTTTGGATATATTAAGACATGTTTTGAATAATAACACCAACAGTAAATTGTTGGTATTACTAGCTGTTAAGAACTTGTTATGAATCTGGCAATATTTAAGAACTTTTCAGGTACTAATCCATTTCAACCTTACAATAACCAAATGAAATAGGTATTGTTACTATCTGAATGTTACAGATGATAGAATTAGAAAAGAGATAATTTGACCATGTTCTCTGATTGTAAGGGAGTGCCAGGCTCTCATTCGAGGCCATCGGATTCGAGAGAGTAAGCATTTGTAACCAATTCACTACTGGAATCCCAGGCTAAACAAATTGGACGCTCTTCAGAAAGAAGTCAGGAAGGATTAGTTGTGTGGGGTTGTATTTTTGTTTTTGTTTTATAGTAGAGTATTGCAGCTGGCAGGCTTTGTGGTCATAAAGGCCTGGTACGCAATGAAAATGAAAGGATTATTAAAGACATTTTGAAAAAATATCTATAGTATTAGAAATCTAAGCGTAACAAAAAAAGGTGAAGAAAGCAGTTATCAAGAATGATTCTCAGATCTAGAGACTGGATGATTGGAGAAGATTGTATTCACAATACTATTACTATTACTTCTATTACCAGTACTAGTACTACTACTATTACTACTAACAACAACAATAATAAAGTTTATGTGCTGGGAGGGAATCCATTTTGAAAGGAAAAAGTGTACTTTCTTTTTTAAATTAAGAACTTTAGGAGTAAAAAGAGGCATGAAGATAACTGAAAATACTAGTAGATTGAGACAGATGATAGATAGATGACAGATAGATAGATAGATAGATAGATAGATAGATAGATAGATAGATAGCAGGGGTTATTTATTTTGGGATAGGAAAGTCTTGATCAAATATACCTGATCTTTAATCACTTAAAATATGTTATTTTAAATGCCATAATTAAAATCATCACTGTGTCTTAACCATTTCTGTGAGTTGCAGACCAGATGTTTCATAGGGTGAGATTTACTTGTGTGTCTCTCTACGAAAGAATTAACAGGAAAGCAATATTGTATTTTTTAAGGAGTTTCAGTTTCATAGTTATAAAATAAATTTAATATTAGTTTATGATCAATATTTGCCTTATTTTTTCTTTTTTAAAATTTGCGGGGAAAATGTTCCATATGTTTCTCTAGGTTTTTGTTTTTAATGCTGTTGTCACTAGCCAGGGCTTGAGATAATGGGATAGAATCACTCACTTCCCTGAGCAGCTCATTTTACCACTTTTTTTTTCCCTTTCACAATTATCCTTAGAGTTGAATTATCACAAACACCCAGACAGTCATTCCGAGTGCAAAATGTTTTGTTAAATTTGGAAGATTTAGGGTGTTGAAATGCAAACTATTTCCAGATATGTAAAGTCTAAACCCTGGAATCACTTCTGGGCTCTGTGAGAAGACTCGTGTACATTATCTCGTGTGTTCCCCCGCCCAGCGTGTTACCCGAATTAACAAAGACCCCACTCCTTTTGCATCGGGCTTTTCTGTCAAATAATTGGAGTATTTATTTGTATCTATAGACACTTGACTTCTTTATTTGCTTTAAAATTTTTGAGAGGCATTCTTGAAATTATGTGCCACAATAATGTTTATATTTCTACTTGTTTTAAAAGTTTTAATTTATTTTTTAATTTAAAATCTGCCTACAAGTTTTGCTTTATGTCATTCAGTAATTGTCAGCTTCTTGATACACCCATGTTCCAGGCCCTTGTATGTGGACACATTCTGATCTCCCTGGGGAATGCTCCTCACCACTCTGCTGGGCCCTCTCTCACTCATCATTCGGGATTTTACCTTTTACCTTTGCTAATCCTCCCCACACAAAGAGAATATGCATTCTTCCGACAACTTCTTTTAGATTTTTTATGCAGGATTGCTGTTTTAAAATGCCTTGTAAAACAATTGTTTGTCTGATGGACTGTTAAATCTTTTAGAGAGAATCCGTGTGTGTTCATTTTAGAGTCTCAAGTCCCAGAACGCTGTCTGGAGCAAAATAAACACCCATAAACGCTTACAGACAACATCAATGAATCCGTAAATGAAACATCCTGACACCAAGGAAGCAAGTGCTTTTTCTTCTCTTCAGTAATCTAGGCATCTCCCTGACTTATATAAACTAATGTAATTACAGTAACCTCTGAGTGACACAACAAAACAAATACACCCAAAACCTAACCACTTCTGCTCCGAACGTACTCCACCCTGATTTCATCATCGTTCAGCCTTCCAGGATTCTTATTCTGGCCTTGGCCTTAGTTCTTTAATCCTTTTTTTTTTTTTTCCCCTAATTGATCACTTTCTCTTTAACAACTCCTTAAGCCTCATATTTTACCATCACTGACTGCTAATTTCACTAATCAATGTTCAATTGTCTGTCACATGTAATTTACAAACATATATGTAAACATTAAGTAAGTATATGGTAATCTTCACCTTGAACATAAAAGGGATCATTTGTAGATACTGATGATGGGCAGGGGGTTGTTGATAAGGGTAACTATGACTAGAGGCAGTTAATCTGATTGTCCTTTAGGTTTCTGGCTTTACATGTAGCAGTTTTTAAGTGTAGGGTGTTTTTATTCATGATTATCCAATAAGTTATTTTCAATGTTTCTTTCCTTAGTCTTTTTATGGCTTCATGGTATCTAATGAGAACCTCAAATACTTTTAAAAAATAATGATACAAAATGTTGGTTATTTTGGTGATAACTTCATTATAATATATGTAGGTGGGTTTGTATTTTGTCATATTTTGATAATGATATAGATATTTTATATATAAAAAATACATTGCCAATACTATTTAACCAGAATCTTTTACTAGCCCCAACAAAGGTTGATTACTTAAAATTTTAACTTCTTTTTAGATTTATTATATTTTTCATAGATAATTCATATGTAACATAATAAATAATCTTATTTTATTATATGATTAAATGTTTACAGTAAGTAATATGAACCCAAATCAAACATAAAGTTTGAAGTTCTGGTATGTAATAGAAATATTTAAGGATCTAAATCTCATCATTTAATTAGAACATAACTAAAGTGATTTTAAACGTTAACAAGCATGATATAATCTTATTTCAACAATTTAGCACTTTTGTGATGGTTTTTAAAACTGAATTTGATTCACTGCCTATCCCTGTTCAAATTTCTAATTATCAGATGTTATATTAACTTGAAAGGTAAGAAGTTTCTAGGATATTACTAAAATTGAAATGTATATGTAGAGCTAGAGTTTAGAATAAATGATTTAAAATTTATGTTTACTATGCAAAGAAGAGTGAACATTTTATCTAGTATGTTATATTTATCTCACAAAGCAAATAGTTCAGTCCACACAAGGTTAAAATTTAAAAATAATTTAAGTAAAATTAAAAATGTATTCATGTATGATATTTAAGCAATAAGTCATTGAATATAAATTTATATTTTAGATACTTTTATTTCTCTATCTCCTTTTGAACTCTGACATTTTATTTTAATATATTTTGGTAGAAATATACATGAAATTTATTACAGGAACTATAGTGTTACAAAATAATTAGAAAATATATTGCAACATTTTTCTAGAAAACAGGTAACATTTGCCTCAGTGGTAACTAGCATGTCACCTGGGGTGTTGCCTTGAGGACAGGTGGCTAGTTTTAACAAATACAGTAAATAACACCAAAATATTGTATGGGGAATACATATACTAACAAATTAATCCTTATTTACCTGAAATTAAAATGCAACTGGCCATCCTGTATTTTATCTGGCTGCCTTTCTTACGATGTTATTGAACCCTATGTAGTCACAGTTTCTAACCTGCTTTAGTGTGGGGAGTGTTTTTTTCAATACAGAAAAACAGTGGTCAGCTTTTACTTCTCAGTGTGTCAGCATGTCAGCATCCACTGAGCCAGCAATTCCTGTTTTAAATCTGTTTGTTTTGACATAGAAGTGACTGTAGTATGTTCAGGAAATCAGATCAAGTATATGAAATAAATAGCCATGCTTTTGCACACAGTTTCTAGGTCATTTATGTTGCATGTGTCTTTTTTGAAAATAAACGTATAGATTATAAGTATTTTATTTACCAACCAAGAAGATTTCCCATTTGTTTTTGTGGCTTTATTATCTATGCTTTTGGTTGAGTTATTTTGAAACATTATCCCTGTTTAGAAGGCTATTAGTAGTTAATAAATTAGATACATGACTATGTCATTTTCAAATGAAGGTTTTACATACTTATTTTTTATCTTTCAATGCTAGAACTCATGCTTGGTTATCATACTAGTTAGTTAATATTGTGATACAATGATGTCATTTGTTGCAAGTAGATCTATATAGGTGCAAAATCCCTATACTTACAGGAATAATCAATCCCATTCAGGAATCTTCCTTGCCTTCTGCTTTGAAAATTAATGTTAATTTCAACATTACAGGAAGTAAATAATTTAATCTCCTTATAATGTTGTTTGGAAGTAAAATACTTGAAACACAAGTATCTAAATGTCAATAAATATTATCAGCTCCATAATTATCAAAGAAAAAAGTTAGGACCAATTATAAGGAACATATGGCTACCTTGTTAGAATCTTAGATACTAATTTAAATAAAAGTATCTTTGTCACTATTAAAGTAACATATAACTTTATTATGTTAGAATGAATTGTCTCCAAAATAAATTACAAGGGTACTCCTTTGCTATGTGAAAGATACGATTTCAGATGGTTCTGGAACAAATCAGAGCTTAGTGGATTGTGGTACAGAATCTCAGAAAAGTTTTCCATGATATTATAAAATGGAGAGCAATATATATTAGAGTTTCATTTCCTAGATATATGCCAAAGTAGGAGTGAAGCATCTACAAATTAATCCAGCCTCCAATTTTGATTTTAAGATGCTATGAGGCAAGGAGGTTATGTTTATCAAAGAGAACCTGGAAGAGTGGCCAAAGTGTTCTAGATAGGACTACATCCTATTATTTATTTTTCCCCTTAGGAAAAAAAAAATGTTAAGCTTCTAAAGCACAATTTTTAACATTTCTAGAAATGTTTAGAATAGATCCTTTCAACATATAGAGTCCATACAAGTGAATTATCACAGTAAGTTTTGTAAACCAATAATTAAAGAGTTTGATATTTTCGGTGTTTAAAAGATATTGCCAATTCTCATGTCTCAATGGAAAAGTAATGCATGATTACTGTGACTTTCGAAATCTTACTCAAATCAATTCAGATAACAATAATAATCAAAATGTATTGTCCCATTAAAAGAGCTGATACACTATCGCTGGTTTTTGTGGTAGAGTTCAAAGCACTCTTAATATAATTATTTGGAGAGAAATAATTTTAAACTGAACAAAATTGAGTTACTACAATTACACAATTCTGTTAAAAGTGCCAGTGGCAGTCGGCATGGCCACAGTATTTCAGAGTAGATGTTTCCTTTTGAACCAGTTTAGAAGGAGCCCCGTGATGTTCCTGTCTTTCCGTTATGATCTGCTTTTTCACAGGGAACAGAGAGCAGGTGTTTCTGACTTCTCCAAGGGGTAATGGGCTTAAACTCGTGGATGCCAGATTCCCTCAGATATAAAGAAGTGTCCTGATGGGAGGCTCATTAAAATTTGGATGAGCTCCGGAGTCCAGCCCAGGGACTGATCTCAGCCCCTGAAGTGTTCACTGTGGTGGGCAGTCTCAGTCACCTGGGCTGTTTGAAGGCCGTTCTTTCTTTCAGTTGCAGAAATAGATGAGATCATTTTACAAGCTTTATTTATTGCTTCAGCTTCTATGGTTTATACGGTCAAAAAGTATAAAGGCTCTTTTGCTTCCTGCTATGCAAGCATAGGAATGTGAATATTCAAATTATTAAATTGTCCTCTCAGTATATCGCACAGAATTATTTTTTCCAGGCTATTACGTTACTATACATGATATAAAAAGGATATCAGTACTGAAAATCATACAATTATTTTGCAGCATACATGTTTGCAGCCATTCTTCTTGTCATTCATCTGAAAGTTTAAAAGTTCCAAAATTTACTATCATACTTTACAATTTGTCAAAAGCAATAAGAGGATTCCACAATATAAGGCAACATATGCATCATGAAACTTTCATTAAAATGTATATATAATGTCAGATGTCTATGTAATATATATACTAAATATACACACATATATATGCTAAATTATAAGAAGGTATGTATTTGAATATCTCTTTTCCACAGATTGATTTTTATCTGTAGTTCAGGTAGTAAAATAAATGTCTTAAATACAGCATTTCTATGACTCACTATGAAGAATAAATCAGTGAATGAATAAACAGAGGTAAAAAGGAATACCCACAGTCTCTTTCTGATGATTTTGGATTTGACCTAAGAGAAAATCTTTCATCCACATCAAGTGACCCGTTCCCCACGTATATTGATGAATAGCCAGGGGAAAATGCATTTGTGAAATTCTCCCAGTAGGCTTGGTTAATTCCAAGACATATAGAATATAGCAGAAAGCAGAGAAAGTCAAAACAGTCAACCCACTCTTTGCAGCCTGAAATGCTTCAGCAAATGCACAGTCGTCATAGCTCACATTGAGGGATAACTAACTGTCAGAGGCATGGACTCTGAAATGTAATAGCATTGATTTCAGACGAATAATATGTGTGTGTTCCTTGGCCATTATTAACTCATACAGTCCCAAAACATAGTGATTAGTCAATATTCAAACCCAAAAACCGACCTTGAAAGAAAATGTGTGTGAATGTGACTTCAGTAATAATAGCGTACACTTCATTTTCTCTAGTTTATCTGACAGTACTTCACCTTTAGCAAATCAGCTTCTATAATGAAGGAAATCACCTCCCCCATTCTAATTTGTACTGACCTGTTTAGACTTAGCTTCCTGAATTAACAAGGTCGTCGGAGGAGGTAAATTTAATAAAAGGTGATTCTGTTTTTTAGACAACTACTAGAATAAAAGCAGCACACAGTAACCCTAAGCAGTAATTAACATATGCCATTAAGCTTATGTTTATTAGTCTATTTAAGATATTGAATATAATGTGCTAAATTTCTGTCTTCTTATAATTGTGAACCATTTTAATGACACAATTTCTTTTTGTAGTCTAAGTCAAATGAACATGAGACACTGATGCTAGTAACTTTTCTCCTAAGTAATATTTTCACCTAATTAGAAATATATTACAGATTTAAAAATGTGTTAGGTTGATTCATTTCTGCATTTATACTAAGATGTGGCTTTTCAGTATATTCGTTTAATTCCTTTTTCCTTGAACTACTAGAATGATTTTTCCTATAAATCAGTATTTTCTCACATACTAGTTAAAGGAAAAATTTCAACCTGTCAGTAATAGCTTTAACTTATTTTGAAAAGAGCAATATTCTTTCTAGGGTGATCATATTTCCTACATTGTCTGGGAAAGTATAAGATTATAACTTGTATAATTGTTAATGTGTTCTCTTTTACTCACACAATTGTTTAGTTTGGAGTATAAGTTAAGTGGTCACTGTAATTATGGGTTCCAGTTTATGTGATAAACCTGCATTCCTATGATGGCTCACTTCTAATTTACCAAATTATTTTCAACTCTGATTGGCATAAACAAAACATATTTGTATCATTTTATACTCATTTATCATGAAACAGGGAATTGAATTCAAGGTCATAGAAAAATAGGATTTAATTCTTTTAAAAGATTCTTTTTTAAAAGTTCCCATTTGCTAGTAGAATATTCTCTGTAGGTAGATTATGACCAGGTAAGTTATAATAGCTACCGTGTGATCTCATGCTGCAGATAACTCATTTCATAATTCATGATATTATGTGATATAAAACAAAATATGTTCTGATTATTTTCAATACTGGTTATTAGACAGGACATGCATCTATCTCTTCATCTGTACTTTAATTTCTGGCTAAGATCGTGACTGACTTCCACAATTTTAATTGCTGTGATTCTGCTAAACAGTGAACTGATGAAGGAATGTTTGATAGTCCATTTTAAAACTGAGTTTGTGAGTAAAAATAAATAAGAAAAGCAGGAGAAATAAATTAGGGAAAATATATAATTAGATAATCTACTTAAAATGAGCGGAAATTCCTTCATCATTGCAATTCCTTAGGAGAGAAGTTTTATTTTTAAAGAAGATAAAAGCCAACAATTCACCATAGTAAAACAATTCAGTTATGCTATTTAGTTAACTTCTTAATTTTTAATGAGATATACACATGTGATTTTTATCACAGTTGGACAATCTTGGTTTTCAGCATATTTTTATCACACATCCATGATGAGCCAGATACTGACCTAAATGATGCAAATCACTGTTCTCTTTGTGCTCAGGGTCAAATATTACAGAGTTTATGAATAGATGGAAAAAATAGCTGTTATCATTATAAATGTATATAATACTTAACAGCATAAAATCTAGATGATTGAGTCTGAACATAACTCAATACATTTTGTAAGACTGGATCAAATCTGATAATAACTTTTCTTCTCCTTTGCCTTTTCCTCATTATGAGAAAACTATTTTATTTCAGGGAATATGTTTATGTATTTAAAAAAATTGTAGGCCATAAAAGGTTTGGTTTTCATATATTTTAAATCTATTTCATATATTTTAAAAATTACATAAAATAAACACAGAACATATGAATCATTGTTTACTTCTTTAACTACATAAACACTTTCTGGTACAGTATTTTCTATTATATATTGATTTATTATATATAACTTAGTTTATTAAATTATATATATAACAAGTTGTTCATAGATATTCTAATATAAGAGCCACACATTTTTTTAATATTCTGACTGTGTGTGATTAGTGAAATAGGGATTGATTTATTCATGATTTTAAAAAGCTAACATCAAATAATTGGTGGCTGGTTTATAAAGTATACATTCCCCATGCAAAACCAATTTGTAAAAATCTTAAAACTGTCATCTGCAGAAAGCTCAACAACAGAATGACTGTGATGAATAGAAAACCAAGGTAACTCTGAAATATTTTGACGTTAGGGTGGTCTCCTATGGGGATACCAGTCATTTCCATTGTGTTTGTGTCTGTTACGGTAATGTTCAATTTTAAACACCCAAAGTCAGGCTCATTTTCTTAGAGTATTTTTTTTCTTTTTCACAGCACGGAAAAGGATATGCTAGTCAATTCTACAGGACTTCCCTGAAGCAGCATGATTTGCACAAAGTCGACCAACAAAAGCATCAACTTTTCAACTTCATTATCTTGGCCATCCAGTTAGTTGTGCGTAACTGAGTCTTAGACTGCCTCCGCAGTCATCCTGGCCAATCCTAGGACCTCCTTGCTCTCAGCAGGCCTGAGAAATGAGTTGAAATGTGCAGAACTGTAGAGACTCTAGGCAACTGATTTTGCCTCTCCGATCAGTGTGTGCCTGTTTACAGCACTATATATCTTACTCTCTCCAAATGTCACTGAGCCCTTTAGATGTTTATATTCACCACGAGAAGCCAGTCATAAGGATAAAGGAAATTTGTGCATTATAAATGCAATATCACTGTTTTAAACTTGACTGTTTTATATTATTTTTGTGTGATCAAGTGTTCCCCAAACTATTCCAACTTTACAAGAAAGATTGTGATTATGTTCTTTCATCTGTGGGTTACAAAAAAAATGTTGTATTCTGAAGACCCACAAACTATCAAAGACATTCTGTAGTTTATACACCGTGTTGCAAAGTGTTTACTGTACTATTTCAAAGCTTCTAAATAAATATAAAATATATATATATTATATTATATAATTTTCCTAAAATGTGGTACAACTCAGTTGGTTTTTAAATGGATTCATACAGTCCACATCATACAATAAAGTAAAAAGGTAATTCAGGGTCCCAAAGATGAACTTACTAAGAAAAAAATAAGCATTAGTAGTTTCCTCCCAGTTTTCATCTTATTCAACCCTGTTTTTCCTTGTTTAAAAGAAAAAGAAGCTCTAAGCTATAAAAATTTTGTCTAGAACTTGTACTGAATTTTCAATGCCAAAGATATAGCTGTCAAGGTTATCAGAGAACCACTGAACATGTACTATCAAAATACCTAACAATCTACATTATTTTGATTCTATTTCTATGGCTTTGAATTTAGAATCATTTAAAGCTTTTATAAAGACTTTACACATTCATCCGCATTTGTTGTTAGAAGAAAAACACTGAGTGTCTGTACATTTTGTGGTGTAAAGTATGTTATTGAAGATGACTATTTTAAGAAGTCCTCAACCAATAGAACTCACACAGAATTTTATTTTACATAGTTTTGCATAATTTTGTGACTTCAAATAACACGTGCATATAAAATCTATTTATAACTCTATATGAACATATAGAGATATATAAATATCTGAACTGGTAATGAATAAGTATAACATATAAAGAACCTCTAAATTTAAAGCAAATTTAATAAATTTGGAGATAGAAACTGCTACATTATTGTTTTTGTATTATCCTATGTGTGAAAATTTTATAGCTTAAGTGTAGTCAGTGTTGTATTAATGAGAAAATTCTTCATGTGTCAACCTTGAAAACTGAAGCTTGCCTTTTACTTTATGTCAAAAAGTTTAATTACTAAATTCAACAGGATTCATTTTTCTTCTACACATGTCACTTTTTTCTACTGTTTATTGCTTATTGAAAACAATTGAGATAGAGAAAAATTAGAGGATGTGAGGAAACCTTCTAAACAAAAAACAGATTTGTCACAGATTCCCATTGAACACACACACACACACACACACACACACATACACACATACACACACACACAACCTTCAACATTATAGCTAAAGCTTTGCCCAATCTGAATTGCAGGCCCACTTTGAAACATTTCCCTTAACTTTTAACTAATCTGATTTTCAATGATAGTTTGAGCTATGCTATGTTAATGTATGCATAAATGTTTTCCAACTCATTTTATGTCATTTAAGTGGGAATATTTTCCTTAGATTTAACATTAAAATGCATACATCTGTTCATAGGTCCTTCATGGGAGTAGTTGAGAGATATCTTGGTATCACTTATTTGTCTGTCAATGAGTTAGATATTTATGTCATATCACAATCAGTTTATATACCACAATAATGTTTGCATTGTTCTAGTCTTTTGGGGACCCTTTAAAAATATCAAGTTATTTAATCAAATATGAAACAAAAAGCACATATATTCACTAAGTGCAGCAGTAAAAATTTATCAAAAATTTGGCACTACTACATTAATATTTGGAATGATGGACTATTTTAGTAAGAATGTTTCTATATAATTTAACTTAAAAAGTGTGTTTGTTACAATTGCTATTTAAAAAAAATTTTCTTTGTTGAATTACCCTGTTTTAATTAAAAATTTTCATTTATCATTTTACAATTATGGGAAAACCCACATCCATCTGTCTTATTATGTGCATTGAAAATAAGGTTATGCCCACTTTATATATAATGGCTATCTTAATTCATTTGACTTTTTTTTTCTTTAATTATTTAGCCCTTTATATCATTGTATGTAATCTCCTTTGAATCAGCTTCTTATATCAAATATTTGTGCAGTAGTTTTTAAATATATCATATTAATCAATAATACTAATTTTCATTTTATTATAAAGCTACAGAAACAAAAACAGCAAAACTTTTACCTAATTGTGAGACAAATAGAATTATTTAAACATGACATTCTAACTAATTAGGTTATTAATCAACTCCCACATTCAGAATAAACCAGAAATTACAACAGAATAAGGTATAATTTTAGTACATTGGCTAAAATGTCACATGTTAATGAAGGGGACTATTTAATATAAAACGCAACCAATCAATAATTGAAGGCTTCCAAACAAGCATTTATTAGATTTACATGCAAAGAATTGTACAATAGTTTTTCTATTTACTCTACTCATCCTAATATCAAATTTTCATAATTTTATATATATCAAATAAATAACATCAAAATTCTGACATAGTATGTCATCAATAATTTATTTCAGAAAAGAATAATTATGATATTTACTCCTTGTCAGCATAGTTAGTTTTAGAGTAGTAAAAAGTCAAAATATTTTCCTGTGGAAACAGTGTCTTAAAGTTTCAATGGTATGTCAAATGACAATTTCTAGAAATATTTCAGCCACATGTAAAATTCTTATTTGTAACTGAATATAATTATGTGAAATCATTTTAAGTCAAATATCTAAATATCTCAACGGAATTACTTTGCAGATATAGTGATGTCTGTTTCGTGAAAAGTGAATCATCTCTTTGGGGGAGTATTAAGGAAATATGTCTATTTTATTTTATGAAGATATTAAATGCAATGCCTTTATCAAACATTGCAAATTAAGTAATATAGAAGAGTTCAATATCTTAATTACTCATTCTCCTGTTTTATTTTTTAGTAGCGTTAAAATTTACTGTCAGATCTTTTATAATGGTGACACCCTCCTGCTTCTCCAATAGAAGATTAAACAACACACAAAACACCTCCAAGTTCTCAACATAAACTTCAATAACTGTGCATTATATTAAATCTTTTTACCTTGCAGCAGTTACTTACTGGAGTGAAATTCACCCATAATACAATTAATCAGCCAAAATTTTTCGAATGTTAAGCAGGATATTTAAAAAAATTCAAGTTACTGACTACTTATGACACAGATATTTGTCACTGCGCATGCTTTTTCTCTCCCCCGCACATTTCTGAGTTCCTTTACTATCGGAGGAACTAAAAAAATACTTAAAACATTGGTATACTTGACGATTTTTCTGAAAATCTTACATATTTCATATTGCAATTTCCTTACCTTTTTCAACTCCAATTTTGTAGTGATAAAGGCTTTGCATTTAACATCCTTTTTATGTTCATTTTTAACAAGGAAAAACAGAAAATGACAAAATCCCATATTTTTATGCCATGGAGTAGTAAAATTATTTGATATATTGTTAATATTTCAAGAAATAGCCCTCTGCCAAGTCAAACAAAATCCTTAGACAGTAATTTGTGAAACTACTGTTCAGTAGAGTATTTTTTTTATTCTAAAAACTGAAGTAGATTTTAGATGATGGCATTCTGTGAGAATGCAGGTAGATGGGTGCCGTCAGAGTATTGCAGGCAATAATATGACTAAAATTCTAATATCTTCAGTGTGCATGCGTGTATTTCTTAATCACTGTTATTTTCAAGTATTTGTAAAGTTAGAAAACTGGCTTTTATTTCTTGAAAACTTGTCACGTGCGTAGTTTGAAGTTTTACACTCCAGATGTTTTTGAGTTGCGTGAAAATACTGCATTAACGATGCAAAATGTTTCTAAATTTTCACATGAGACTCAAAAGCTTCTGAACGATAGAACTCAGACGTTCAATTCATCCATTCATTCTTGAGCTGAAAGTAAGCAGGGAATTTCTGCTCTAAACACATTTTTGAGACAGTTATCTGTGAGTGAAAACAGGGTATTATAACAAAAGATGAGTTTAAATCTTAACTATAGTGTTTGTTACTGTGAATGCTATAAATACATAAGTAAAATGAGTGTAAATGTAATATATTATTTTATACTGCTGTATACATATGAAATAAATAAAACTAGGATACATATTATACCAATTTTCCATGCATGGATCTTCCACTGACGTCGGTGGGATCTCAGAATAAAAATCAGTGGCAAAATATAGCCCGACTTTTAAAAGCAACTTATGCTGATTTAGTAATTTTAGTTTTAATAAAGAGGTCTAAGGGGACATCTGTTCAAAACTGAGTCTCATTTGAAGCAACATATGCTAGGTTTAAAGGATTTCACTATATTTATAGTTTTGAAAGTAGGCATTTAGTTCCATATGGTTCCCATGATACCCACAACGAATATTTTAAATTTATATATATATATACACATATACGTATATATATATATATGTATATATGTGTATATATATATATATATCATACTTGATGTTATATTATCTTTTTAACTTTTTTGATTTGTAAGACAGAGCGTCTATAAGGATTAATGCAGAGGTTGTCCCTAGAATATGAGTGCCTTCAAAAAATAAAAGAAAAAAACATTTTATGTAAAATTTAGAAACAAATTATTTCATACTTAGTTGATGGGAACATAAGAAAAAATAAAATTTATATGGGTTTATTTTCCTGAGAAAAAGTATAAATTAAACTATAAGTTTTTTAAATGGAAAAATAATCAAAATGAACTTATATTCATTTACATTCTGAAATATCTGAAAGGCAACAGAAGAAATATTGTGCTTTTCAATCCCATGCATGGTTGGTAAAACTGACTTTCTTAAGTTCAAGCTGCACACATCTTGATAGAGGCTAACTTTCTGAAGCAGCAGAGGAGAGGACTAGGTATTCCTCTTGCGTTGAACGACTAATAGAGCCAATGGCAAGGTGGGCAGTAACTGTCAGAACTCATAGTTCTCAGTGACACGTTGATGGGGATAATTATGAGTCGCTTTGGCTCCCCTGTGGACCGGCACCTCCTGCCCCTTACATTTACTCTTCTTGGGAATCATCATGAACTCTTCTAATTAACCAAGATTTTGAATTTTCAAAGGTACAATTAAATTTTATCAGATTACAAATGTATTAAAGCCCTACAGCGATGGAATGTAATAATGCGTGATAGTATCTTCCTTTAGGAAAATTCTAGTTTGCTTTGGGAACTAAAGACATTATAGAGAAATATTAAATAACACATTATAAAATAATTAAGTGATCAATATGTGTGGTCAAAACCAACAGGAGGGTCAGGAGAACAAATTAATGTTTTAAGAAAATAACATAAAAGCAAAAAAAAGTAGGATAAAATAGTACTAAAACATAATTTATGGTAGAAGCAAATAAAGCTTTTTTCAGATACAAGTGTCAAATAGGTCACGACGTGAAATATGTTACTTACTGTGAATCATTTCCCCAAATGTTTGAAAAGCAAGGCACCATATGATCTCTATTTCAGATTAAACTTATTTAATGCTGTGGAAAGACAGGAAAGATCTTTTCAAGAAGTCATTTCTCATCTGAATCTGAATCTTTACCTTTGTAAAATATGGAGAAGTGCACTTGTAGAACGTTTGTGGGAATTAGGTGAACTGATTTGCATGAAATGCATAACACAGTGCTAACACACAATCAGTGGTATATTATATTATTAATATTATTTGCCAATACTTTACTACTATCCTTGGTTACCAGAAGTATGGAAAATGGTCTACAAATAGAAAAAAAATTCTTTTTCAAAATTGCAGACTGCTTTAGAGTTGTATTTAAGCAGCGCTGATCTGGAAATGATAGGCTTGACACTGGTGTGCACTGTTCAGCTCAGTTCACTCTGCCTCTCTGCTTACTATTGGTGTGGAGTCCAGGCAACAAAATTCAGTCACCGAGGTCTAGTCATCTCCCTCAGCTCCCCTCTATCCCTACTATTGAAACATATGCGAGTATGATTGCACTAGGACATATTGATCTGAATTTTTCCTTTGACCCCAATGTGCTTTCTGAATATCTGCTCATTCCCATGCAAATAAATGTTTACTGGAATTAGCGCATATTTGACAGATTCATATTTTTTTGCATATGACTTATATTATAAAATTCCATATTTGCTCAATAGAATTGAATTTTTAAAAATGATTCTAATTGCAGAATTCTTGACGTTCTCATTTCTTAGCTCAGCAGATCAGACCTTGTTCTCTAGAGCCGTCCCTTTGGCTGTTCAAAATTTTAAAATGTTTTCTCTCTAATTAATTGAAAGTTTTATTTCTTCATCTTGACATCTAGATTTTAAATTCATTAGCTAAAATGAGTTAATTTATATTAATCTGTGACTAAGTTAATGTTTCTAAGGAGCATTTATATTTTAAAGGACATGTATTAATTCATGTAAAAACTTCTATTGAGAATATTGGATGGATAAAGATACTTTTTGTCTTATTTCTTTTTACTTCTGTCCTCTTTGACAGCTGTTGATAATCATTAGATAACTCCTCAGCCGATCTTCCTGGGAGTAAGAAACATTGAATTAGCTGTGCTAGTCCCTGAACCGGAACATAATCCCCAACCCTTCCCTCCCCTTATCAGTGAGAATAACTCCTCTCTTTAAAATGACAAAGGAGGAAAAAAAACAATTGATATTTGAACTGCCTACACCTGAAATTCTGAATTTTATTATAAAGTAATTCTGTAAGTTATGTTTCCTAATTAATAATGAAGTAAATAATCAATTCCAAAGTTTTCTGGTAATACAATTCTCTCAAGATTGATGAGAGAGGGGGGGTATTAATTGACACAAGGGAGACTCATGTGGAGAAATAATTGACGAGAAAGAATAGTCTCATAGGTAAACACATTCTGTGGCTTTCTATTAATTAGTGTTTAGAACATCAAAGTGCTTGGATGGAAGGTAATAATATTTGATCATCAACAAGCTGGCTTGGCCTGGGCTTTTCTACACTTAGACAATCAGCGATCAATGTCTTTTGACATTGCGTGAAAACTATACTCATTTATTACTGGGCTGCATAGACTACAAAGAGACAACATAATTGCAATAATAAAATATTCCAAGTAAAGGCACATTAAAGAGAGTGGGGAATAAAAGAGAGAAAAGAATACAATTACTATCTTCCTTCATACTAGAGTAAGTTTTAAAAGACTGAGAAGCAGTTTTGATTTTTGAGGTCCATGAAGTCATAACCCTATGTAAATTAAAACAAGGAGAAAATCAATACAAATAAAAGAATTTAGGTAATTCTAGTTAGAATATGAAGAATGAAGTAAATGATACAGTATGCCCTAGGAAGGAGTAAAAAAGAAAAGAGATATATGCATTTAATTTAAAAATATAGTAATACCAAACTCACTAATTGGGGAGCCTTCATCGAAATTTACTTTGTTTCTAATATTTCTTTGACAAAGATGTATGGATTCATATGCTAGTGTTTGCAATATTGCTCATTTCAAAGGTGTCTCAATGATCCCAAGATAATGTACTTGCAATTATAGGAACCAGAAAAGGGGGGAAATTGGCAATATCATTAACAGATCCTGTGGAATTACCCGACATTAGCATAACATGTCATCGAGCTTTATGACAAGGTCCTAGTACTGTGATGAGGGTGGGAAGCAAAGTCCTGACTGCAAATCAGTTTCATAGAATGAACAAGTTGTATTAGGTATTTTTAAAGCTTAGATATTAGCACAGTTAGTGTAAATGTAATATTTATTTTGACAGTTTCTAGAAGAGTCTTTTCCAGTATTAGATACAACGATTAAAAGGTGAAAATACATGTTGCAAATATCTAAGCATTAACTGATATAGATTTAGTAAGATAACTCATAAACTCAAGAAAAGAAAGAAGAGAAATTGGCATAAGGAAAGACACCACGCTGTGCGCTCTAGCTAGGCAGCAAAGGAGAACAATGAACTTACAGATTGGACTAGTAATGAACAATAGAGGAGGAGAGACAGAATGGAGAGACATTTCAGAAGACAAATAGGATATACTTCCTCTCCTCAGGGGTAAGGAACCTTTTTATTGCCAAAGGCCATTTGGATATTTATAGTATCATTCGAAGGTCATACAAAATTGTCAGCTTAAAAATTAGCCTGCTCTATTTGGTCCAACGTTTCATTAAGTCACCCCTAATGCCTTGGCTGGGCCAGTCCAAATGATTTTGGAGGCTGTGCAAAGGGCCAGCGGGCCAGACATTTCCCACCCTGGATTGGACTGATGACAAAGACAGAGAGAAGCTAGCATGACTGGGATTTTTGGTTTGTCTGAGTGGATCCTGTTGCCTTTAATAAGGTGACAATAAAATAAAAAGGGGGAAAGTTTGTGAAGAAGGTAACTTTATTTGTAGAAGGGCTTGCTAATTTTCTCTTTATCAATCAAGTTTACTACGCTTGCTATCCAAGTGGAACATGAACTTCATTATACATATCTTAACATTTACAGAGAATTTTAGATTTTTTTCTTATGTTAATTGATAGTCTCTCCACTGTATTTCACTTTATTCTCTGTAATAATTGATGATTACCATTTAATTTTTATTATTTATTTGGAAATAATTTTATAAATATGTATTATGTAAATTATAAATATTTTAAAGGTGTTTTTTTTCATGTGAAACTTTCACTAGTCTATATGCCAAAATTGGTCTTGACCAATTTAAAAAGGACTCATTAAATCAAACCCTCTGCCTTTTTTTGTGTGTGACACATACCTGGTACTACATAATAAAGAGAAATAAATGTAAATAAAAATAATTAAAAGATATAACAGTTGTAAAAAATTATTTATTTTCCCTTTCCAACTGAGTTCAAAATATGTTTTCACCAAATAATTTTGAAAAAGTTCTAATGTTGTTAGACCTGTGTTTATCAACTACCATTTAAACTCTATGAGCAATAAATCATATTGCTATATTGTTGCCTTTAAGGTGGACCCACAGAATGATAGAAATTTAGTATAGAACAGGGTTTTGAAAATATTCTGGTCCTAATCTTACTTATGAAGAATTAGATGAGTACAGACAGACCAGTGGAAGACCCTAAACATAAACCTAACATTTACCCAAATCCTTTCTCTTAACTCTGAATTTTCAACTTGTCCCTGGCTCACATTTCTAGTCTCTGTGTCTTATTTTAATTTGAAATCCTAGAAGTTAACTACGCTTAAAAATATCAAATAAGTTATAGCATCTAGAACTTAACTTTATATTTTTAAACTTCAATGCTCTGTTTATGCCATGTGCTTGTCCATAAGGATGATTCTTAGGTATGGGCACCATGAAATTTGGCCTAAGATACTAATGACAGCTCTGACTGTCCTTCCACACTTTAAATTTAGAATTAAATGGTGTTGTAATATATGCATTTTATCCCTCTTAACAGCATTTTATGTTGGCAGTAAATAAGCAAAACTAGAGCTAAACAAATATGAGTACATTTCTCAGAGAAATCATACTTAACCTGCTGCTTCACCAAGAATAGGTCTGAGGTACCTGACTTCACCAAATCATCATTCCACCTAATAAATTCACTGAATTTAGCTCAATTTACTTCAACCAATTTAGTCAAATACTGAAAGAAAAATAAGAAGGCAAGAAAAAGGTTATTTTTATTGTTAACCATTCACTCTGTTGGTGAGGAAGATATTTCCATCCTAAGTTTTGAATGGAGAACACACATCTGACACAAGACAGAGAGATGAAATCAATAATTTATTATCTAAATGCCTTCTCCCTGAGCCTGCCATTGTCTATTTTGAGAAGTGCCCTGAGTGCCTTGGTCACTATGAATAGTCTCTGGCAATCTGAGGGGGATAAGGAATGTGACCCTAGTAGTGACATCTGTTACCTGAATTTATATTTTAGGTTTATGTGTGGCCGGGGATTCGCAGAGTCCTTTGAACTTTGCTCAAAGGGGTCTATCTTACACAGCAAACCAAGAGTTTATTAAAATGTATAAAATGCTAAGATGACTGACTAATGTGTGCTGACCCTTAATCCTGCCATTTATCAGAGAGATAAGGAATGAAAAAAAACAACATCCTAGTGAGCTCCATCATACCTAATGGTGGCAATCAATAGGGTCCAGAAAGTGTATAAACGCACATTAATGTTCAAAGCTCAGTTGCTCCCAAGGGGATTTCCAGATTGTCAAGGGACCTGAGAGATGGGTGACCTCCTCTTGCACTGTGGCATCTGGCAAGGGACTCAGAAAAGGAAAGGCAATATTCTCCTTGCGGGTGGGATACATCAGAGGGTCCAGGTGTAACTCCAGCCTGCAGAAAGGGAGACTCAGCAACTGTGCTGAACCTGAGTGCTGTTTCTAAGACCCAAGGTTCAACGGCCTGCTTGGGAAACAGTTTCACAACTGGTGCACCCAGCTACCCTTGCCAGAGCAACTCTTCTTAGGTGGCTTGGGTGCCATGTTTAATGCTCTCTTGGGTTGTGATCTCCTTTTCTGCAAACCTCACAAAGATTCATCCCCAGGCTCCTCCTAGGGTGTATAACTACAAATAACATCCATGGGGCTGTCCCCAGCAGCTAGCGATGGTTGTCTGCTCATAATTAAGAACAGTACTCTAAACGCTGAAGGTAAGCTCTGTGCTTGTGTAAAGGGCTTAGTGAGTGTCTTTGTCTCTTTAGTGATCTGGCTTGACCATTTCATTAAAGAATGCACAATATCAATATGTTAGGTATATTTTTCTTCTGGTGATAGTTAGATACCAAGAGAAATATCTTTGGATCTTCTTCCTGGAAATAAAAGCGTTCTGAGAGCTAATTGGGGAAAGATGACCGGGTGACTCAGGAGCCCAGGTTTTTTCTTGGTATGTTGATCTCAGATCAAACAGTACCTGCTGTGTTCCAATCTAGGTGTCTGTATGTTAACATCTTCTAATTTCTAACTAGAGAATCCTGCTTACTTGACCAACTACATGTCTAACTGATCACCTACATGCACGCAGTTGAGCAACTTGCAAGTCTAATTGCTTCTTTTTTAAAATTTTTTTTAAAATTTTGTTTTATTGCTTAAAGTATTACAATGAGTTTTAGATAGGTCTCCATTTTTTTCCCTTTGACCTTCCCCTCCTCCCCTACCCTCCCAGTGTCTTGTGTCCATTGATTATGCTCCTATGCATGCATACAAGTCTTTCAGTTGATCTCTTAACTCCCCCCACAACCCTCCCCAGCCTTTCAGCTGTAGATTGACAGTCTGTTCAGACATTTTTGACCCTTCTTTTTACTTTTGTATTACTTTCCACTTCAGAACTAAGTTTTATCAGTTCCTGAACCTTTGGAACTTTCTGTGGGACAAATCATGTTTCTTCTTCATACTCTTAACTCCTACCTAAGGGTTAAATATTAAGTCAATTACAGCTTATTGATCTACTTCCAAACTTCTAAAAAGTTGTTACAGTTGTTTCCTTACTTGTTCATTTGTCTTCCAAAGAAGTTTCCCCTTTTTAATTTTGTTAATTAGTGAAGCTTTAAGAAAAGTGAAGGTTGATTCTGAATTTACCTTCTCTTTCACTTTAACTGGAAGCTGAAAAATGAGCTTTGGACATAATGAGCAAAGTCTTATAACAGAAAATGTTATGAAGAAATCTGTTCTTAGATTAATGAGAGTTTATGAGATTATTGCTAGTATGCATATCTAATCTAATAAAAGAGAAAAACGCAAATTGACCATATCTTCGCTATACCCACAAGCCACACCCACAAACTATGCTAACCAGCCAATCAGGATCATATATGCAAATTAACCCAACTAAGATGGTGGTGGTCATGGAGCTGGAGCAAGCAGGAGGCTTGGGTTACCCCTGGCAATGGAGGAAGCCAAGCTTCCTGCCTGTCCTGGCCATCTGTGGCCTCTGCAAAGGCTACAAATTATAGAAGATAGATAAATTATAGAAGATAAATAAATCCCAGATACCTGCTTCATGGGGTGAGGGTTCCCACTGAGGGGCTTGGCCAGCTTGAAAACGATCCTAAACCCCTCACCCAGGCTGGCCAGGTACCCCAGCAGGATCCCCACAACCTGAAAGGGCTCTGGCCAGCCTGCAAACAGCCATCAGCCCCTCACACAGGCTGGCCAGACACCCTAGTGGGGACCCCCACCCTGAAGAGACTGTGAACAGCCTGAAAATGGCCTTCAACCCCTCACCCAGGCTGGCCAGGTACCCCAATAGGACCCCCACCCTGATCCAGCACACCCTTCAGGGCAAACCAGCCAACCCCACCCATGCACCAGGCCTCTATCCTATATAATAAAAGGGTAACATGCAAATTGACTCTCATAGCAGAACAACTTGGAATGACTGGTCACTATGACACACACTGACTACCAGGGGGCAGATGCTTAATGCAGGAGCTGCCCCTGGTGGTCAATCTGTTCCCACAGGGGGAGCTCTGCTCAGCCACAAACCAGGCTTCCAGCTGCCAGCACAGAGGTGATGGCAAGAGCTCTCCCTCCTCCTCAGCAGCACTAATAATGTCCAACTGCAGCTTAGGCCTGTTACCCGCTGGCAAGTGGACATCCCCCAAGGGCTCCCGGGCTGCCAGAGGGATGTCTGACTGTCAGCTTAGGCCTGATCTCCTGGGGAGCAGGCCTAAGCCATCAGGTGTACATCCCCTGAGGGGTCCCAGACTATGAGAGGACACAGGCCGGACTGAGGGACACCCCCCTGCCCCGAGTGCACAAATTTTTGTGTACCGGGCCTCTAGTCTATATATATAAAAGCCAAGGACCCAGAATGACCAGAACAACCGGTTGCTATGATGCACACTGTAGGGCCAGCCAACCAACCTACCACATCCCCTCCTCCTGCCAGCCTAGCCCAATCAGTCCCCATCAGGGCAGGCTGGCCAGACCCCACTCATGCACAAATTTGTGTACTAGGCCTCTAGTTAATAAAATCACAAAATATATGTAGTTCCAGTTTCCTCAAGTGCAGCTATTACAATAATTTATTCACTTTTGTTTTGTAACAACTTCATCCTTATCTTGATAGTAACAAAATTTTGTTTGTTTATTTATTTATTTATTTTAATCATCATCCAAGGATATATTTATTGATTTTATGGAGAGAGGAAGAGAGAGAGAAAGAGAGAGAGAAATATCAATCAGTTGCTTCCAATATGTGCCCTGATTCTGACATTAATCTTGCAACCTAGGTATTTGCCCTGGTAGGGAATTGAACTGGAAACCTTTTGGGGTGTAAGGGATAACACTCCAACTAATTGAGCCACCTGGCCAGAGTGAGACTAATAAAACTTTAGACCAATGATGCTAAAATCAAATATGTGATATGCACTTTTGTATTTCATGTAGATTAGAATTTTGATTATTCAATTGTATTTAAGCTTATAATTATAAATTGAAATATAATTTAAAACCTGATAGAGATGTTGCATTGGTTTATTCATCATATTACTCTACTTTGAACAGTGCCTGAAATTAGTGTCCAAATAGTATCAGGCAACTTGCAAGCTTTAGTACTTGAGGTCAATTTAATTACACTGTGCATGACAGAAACTAGACCATTTGGGTATTGCCTTTGCCACCAGCAATTGACACCTGAGTGTTAATGAGCTGGTAATTAAGAACTGGCACCTACAGACACATTTTTCTGTTTGGGACTAGGATAACCATATGCTACATAACTTCAGTGCTAAGTATTTCATTAGCTCCAGAATTTACACAGTTATGTTTGTCAGATTCCTTTTTTTTAACTTCAATTTTTTTGCATTTATTTATGTTATTATTGCTTAAGATATTACAAATAGTAGTACATATGTTTCTCTCCTGAGTGCCCTTCCTTTCCCACCCACTTGGGGTGCCTTAGTAACTCTGCCTAGTTGGGTTTCTGGTTGTACTTCCTTTCCCCGTGGTCCTCCCACTAAATACCTAGTTTCCTTCTGTCTCCTCATTTTCGCAGACAATGGTTGTAATGTACAGGCACTATTTCTTTCCTTTCTGTTTCAATCTTCAATTCATCTTTCTGTCGCTTCACCTCCCTACCTCTCAAAAAGAGTTCTCACTATTTTCTGGATTAAGCTCCCATTGGCTTAAAACAAAAATAAAACTGTTCCCATCAGATGAAAAATGTATTAAATTCTGTGAGTTTTAGTTGTGGGAATTACTTCTAATTTCCTTATATGAAAGAGTTTGCTTTTCCATGGAGCCCTCTGTAGGACATACAGCCTTTTGTATGCAGATTGGTATAATTATGCTTTGAAATAGCTTTGAATTCCCTGTAGCTTAAACTGAAACATACAAGACCAAATGTTATATCTAACTGAAGGAGATAAAAGTCCATCTACATCAATCCAAAATGAGATATAGAAGTGAACAGATTTTTACACAGACATGTCCGTTTTTGTCATATTATAGAAGGATATCTTTAACTGCCAACACTGCCCTGGGGATGGGAAGTGGAGGGTGGGAAAACTCTGCCTGGGGATAACCTGATCAGTTGTATTTTTCATGCTTTCAATACCAAATGGTGAGTAAATGTTAAGCAAAACAAGAGAAATGCTTTCTGACAAGGGTTTTGACTGTCTTCCCCAAAGATGATACCTGGCCCCACACCATAAAACACAGTGTGATCCAAGGATGGAGAAGTTTGAAGAATAAACTCTCAGACAGAAAGGCTTCTATAATAATAAAAGCATAATATGCTAATTAGACCGGATGTTCTTCCGGACAGCCTTCTGGACAAAGCCACAGCCGTGAGGGCCAAACCCTTTGCACAGATTTCGTGCATCAGGCCTCTAGTCTTTAATAATAAAATGTAGAAGTTTATTGGAAACAGATACAAACTCCATCTGGGCAGGGTTGTCCCCTAAAGGGACCCCATGGGGAGGGCCACCCCACCATGGGAAAAGCCTGCTCTCTCTCTCTAATGGGAAAATAAAAAGACCCTGCCTCATGTCCCTTTGTCTCTGGTTTACATACACTGCAGTTCTTTGCTTGAATCTGACCTTTTCTTATTGGTCCTTTTCTTTCATTTTGTTTCCCTCATTGGTCCCTGTGCTGCATAGAATTAGATTCAAAACTCAAAGTCCACATGGTGCCCAAGATAAGGAAGGGGGGCTCCCCTTTATCTTGCTGGTTGGAGTCACTTTTGATTTATTTCATGGTTTTCTTCCGTTGTGCTGGCAGAGAGGGTCTTACCTTATAACCGTCCCAGCTACTTAGGTCAGGGCTGCTTCTGCCTAACTTATGGTCACTTTAATTGCTCAGGCCAGAGATCCCCCTGTCTGTCCTTGGTTTATGGCTGTTTTAATTGCTTAGGCCAGAAATATTGCCATCTACTTAGGACACTTCTCTATCCTCTGTACAAGTAAGATAAACATGTTGGCATCTTCAAGTCTCCATCTAAGCATTTCTCTCCCATAGACCCTCCTTACTCCTAAAACTCCCTAAACCTGCCTATTTTGTCCCTAAAACTCATTTCACATTCAGTAAACAAAAAACTCAATGTATTAGTTTAGTAGCAGTTTCTGTTAACATTGATATTATAGGAAATATATAGACAATGTGTGAAGGATAGCATGGTGAGTGTAATTATTCTAAACAGGATTCTCTTAAACTCTACTACTTAAAATTGTGTGACCTTGATAAAGTTTTGCAGTTAATGTGGAGACTCGTATCAGTTCTCATATCTAACTTAGGGTCATGCATTACATTTTAGTTGAGAATGATGTTAGACAAAACTCTCTCCATTTTAAAGAGAGAATCTTGTGTGATCTGAAGTTGGGGAGGGGAGCATACTCAGGACATACATTCACATGAAATCCCTTGTTCAGAGAAAGTTCTGGGTAGAAATAACAAACAAACCCAACACACTTAACCACCTATTAAAATGGTTCCAATTATTAGTGATGGGGAATAGTAATTCTAGGTTGTACTGGCAGGTGTTACAAGTAATCATTACTTGATAAAGACAATAAAAGAGCATTTGTCACCTTTACCATTATTCCTTTCTGTGACACAAACCAAAATAAGCATGTCTTATCAAAACTAAGACATTTCTAAACTTATAGTAAAAGCTAACATATTTTTAAAAATCTTTATTGTTGAAAGTATCAACATATGTCCCTTTTTTTCTCCAATTGACCCTTATAGCCTACCCCAACCCCCCACCCCAGGCCTCCACCACTATATTGTCTGTGTTCATGGGTTATACATATATGCATACAAGTTCTTTGGTTGATCTGTTCCCACCCACATCTAATACTTTTTTCAAATATATTTTTATTGATTTCAGAGAGAAAGGGAGAGGGAGAAAGTGATAGAAAGATCAATGACAAGAGAGAATCACTGATCAGCTATCTCCTACATGGGATTCTGAGCATGTGACTGACCAGGAATCAAACCGTGACCTCATAGTTCATAGATCTAGGTTCAACCACTGAGCTATACTGGCTGGACTACAACTCTTTATAATTGTGTCTTCATAGTGTATCTTAATTGTCTTTGATTAAATGATGTGTCTTAAATAATTGGCATATTCTATAGAGGAAATTGTATATACATAAAATAGTATTCAAAAAAGTACATTATTTTTGTTATATTTTAATGTTTGAAAAAACAACATATATAAAATATTTCTCCTTTTTGCTAGTGATTCTGTATTATGATTTAGATACATTCTACTCATTTTGGCGTTTCTTTGTATCTTTATACAGTGTCATTTTTCTAAGAACAACTATTTAACATAATCACAGGGAGAAAATTGGCTTCAAGCAGGAAATTCTTTTCTCTTTAAGACAGGAGAAACTCAAACAGACACAACAGCTTTTGTTGTAGATGCATGAGGATCAGTAAATCCCCATTGTAGTCAGTTGATAAAAACGATATTTTAGAGGCAAAGGTGGCAGCATCTCTGGAATGCCATAGTAGAAGCAATATTTCATACTAAAGTAAAATTCAATTATTTATTCATTGACTTTTTTTCTTAGACAAACCAGTGTTCACTGCTTGGCTTTGCCACTTTTTACCTGTGTAACAGTAGGTGGTCTCTCTGAGCCTCAGGGGCCTGATGGGTAAATTTGGGTGTGCTATACCTTTCACCCAAGCATTTTTATATAAACAAATTGCAAAGTGACAATAATTGGTAGAATGTTGCTGTCGCTGTAATGCTGCTATGATGACAAGGATGGTGATTTTTTTAGGTGAGATACCACAGCAGGCCCTGAGCTAAGATCAAGAAAAACAATGATGAGTAAGACTGTCAGGTGGTTCAGAACCTCATCTTCTAATGTTTCAATTTCTCGTAATTGTGAAAAACACTGTGATGCAAACTAAGACTGAGCTATCTTCATGTGGTGAGAAGATTTCACTTCTTATGACAGATGGAGCAGAACAACATTCTTTTGCCTTGAAATAAATATTTAGATAAGCAATCTTGGATTAGATCCAAGAAAAGTTGTGTCCTTCATTCAACATCAGGTATATCTTATGTTCCAGATTCTGTGTAAAGATGAGTGATGATAAATGAGTTTTATATAGTCTCTGACCTATAACCGAGGCAGAATGGCATTGGAATCTTCAGCTATGAAGGAAATAATAAGGTTGATATCCCCAAATTAAAGTAAAATGTAATTGACAATAAAGATAAATTGGAAATGAATGTCAGAAATTTACTTTTCACTTTGAGTAAAAGTACATCTCATCTATAATTGCTTAGTCACAGTTTCTACTCATATGGGTTTGAGGACTTCTCTGCAATTGTAATCCCCACTAACGTTTGTTGAACACTGACTCTATCCTAATCACTGTGATAAACAATTTATATTCCATTTAATTCTTACAACATACACTATTGGTCAAAGAACCATTGTCAAGAAAAATGAAATTCCCTCTAGCAATTTTAAGTGAGAAGGAATTTATTACAGATTATTAAACGTCTCACATATTCACGGTGAGGGTTAAAGAAAGATTTTTGAGGCTGTAGGAAGTCCCTCCCAAGCAATGCAGTGGAACCAGGTTTTCCGAGGGAGCTACCGTCTTGTCTGTGACCAGCTATTGTATCCCCACTGCCTCTGCCACAGTCAGAAAACTGGCCCTGGTCAGGAAGGCACCGCTTGGAACCAATTCTCTTGGTTACTCCCTTTTTGTGCATAGGGTGAAATGTATTCCCACAACAAATTCGTCCAACAGAGAATAAAACACACACACACACACACACACACACACACACAACAGAGCCAAATCATTGGAGCACGACATACATATAAAGTGGAGGCACAAATTCAGCTGTTCCCATGTAACTCTGAGTTAGAAATATCCCTCATTAAATAGCAGGACATTTTCTCTTATATTGAGAGAATGATTTGTGTCTCTGCTCCCAACTCAACAGCATTCACTACTGGGTGTCATTTTAGATTTTTGAAATAACTGCAAATACTAAGTTAAGAATGCATGGGTTGTTCATGATAAGTTATATGCATTGACAAGCTGTATTCTGTTTATTTTCCGCTAGGTAGTCCTGTTTAGATGTGCTGTTGACTTGAACGTTGAAGGTATAATATGCTCCAGGGCAGGTGTGCCAGAATCAGTACACTTCCCGATTTCCTAAATTAAACTGTATTTAGTGCTACTGTTATGCTTACCAGAATGAAGGTGGCCCCTTCCTCTTTTCTTGCAGTTCGTCTCTAGGAAAAGCAGAGAGTTGTCCATGTGTACTGTTTTCTAACTTGACTTATTAGTGGCATTTAAAATAATTTCTCCTTAGATAGTTACCTGTCCTTTTAATTGTGTTCTGAAGAAATCTTTTCTGATTTTCTTAGGTCTTTAACTATAACTACTCCATCATATATATATATATATATTCCATTCTTTCCAGTTCAGTGTTAGTTTCCCCAAAGTTCCCTTCTGGACCTTTTTATCTCCCTCTAGTTACATGCTCTGTCTGAAAGGTACCTATTTACCTCCATGTTTTTAACTAATACGTATATGTTTGCATCTTCAGACCTGACCATTTATCTTAGTTAACAGATAAGATTAACTGCTGCCTAGTGATCATCATTACATATGACATCTTATTGTTCCATAGGCACTTTGCAAGGAAGAGGGAAAAACACACCTGCTTTCTTTATTAAACTAAAAGTGTTCCCCCTTCTGAAATACCTGAGTGGAATTATAAATTCTTTCTTATAATTTGTCAATACAACTTAGGTTCTAGCCCCAAATCTCTTCAACATGTCTTTCTTCTTCCATCCCAATCCATTTGCCTGATTGAAGCGCTCTTCACTTTTTTTGGCATAACTTACTGATATATATTATCTGTATAAATATCCTGGTTTACCACACCTTATCTCCTTTCCTTCTAATGCTCAGGCATCAAACTTATCTTACAAAAGTGCATAACTCTCATTATTTGCTTTACTAAATTCAATCAGGGATTGCCATTGCTATGGAAGTGAAGTGTGTACTCCCTCCAGTGTGACACACCATTCAGCCCCCTCCTGCACTACTTCCCTCCAGACACTACGCTCTTCTCAGGGAGAACTGCTGCCCCCTCTCCACGCCTCCTTGTCTTTCCCCATACTAACGTTTCTAGCCTAGAATACCGCCCTCCCCCCATGTGTACATGGAGATTTTTCTCCTCTATCCTAGATGCAGGCAGTTATTACTTGCCCTGTGTTGTCTTTGAGAGATTTAAGTTCTGAGCAAAAGGGTACACAAAAGGACAAAGCCCCTGTCCTCAGGGAGATTATACACAGACAATAGACCAGTGAACACACACATGACTAAGAAAAACACTCGTTGTTATACGTGCTCGAGAGTAAACAGAAGGGTGGATGCCCTTGAACATAACTGGGTGGGGAAGGAACTTTAGAGAACATGCTTCATATTTGAGCTGAGAAGGTGAGCTGGTGTTTTGTACCGGTCAGTAATGACAGTGGCATAGAAATCGGCATTTCCCCAGGAGAATTCCAGAAACACACTGTTGTTACAGGGGTCAGCTATTCCACGACGAAAGCACTGGCTTCTTCACCCTCAGCTGCTGACTTCCTCCCTCAAGCTTGTTGACTTAGGTCACACCATGATTGCTGTATCTCTCCTCATCGCTCCTCTGTTCAAAGGAGGAAGAAGTAAGGAATAGTCACATCTGCTGTCCTGGTTTTAGGGAAGCAACAGATAACCCAGAAAAGTGTCCAACGGATATTTGCTTACATTGGGCTGCCACACTGGGAAATTCATATGCACCCATAGCAGAGAGTTTAAGAAACTAAGGACTATTTTTGTTATATTTGCTTCACATAAACATATTTCTTCTTTCAGACAAAATTTTAAAGAGACAGGAGATAGGCATATGGAGTAGGAAGCTATTAGTAACTGCCAAATATTTTAAGATTGAGAAATAGTTGGTTGCTTGGCCTGTGTGGCTTAGTGGTTGAGTGTTGACCTATGACCCAGAAGGTCATGGTTCAATTCCCAGTCAGGGCACATGCCCAGGTTGGGGGCTCGATCCCCAGTAGGGGGCATGCTGGAAGCAGTGGATCAATGATTATCCTCATTATTGATGTTTTATTTCTCCCTCTCCCTTCCTCTCTGAAATCAATAAAAAACGTATTTTTTAAAAAAGAAATAGTTGGTCAAGTTAAGTATCTCAGGTAGAAGGAACTTCAAGTATAAGCACGGAGGTGGAAAAGCCTCTTGTGTAGCTGAGGACTAGAGTTTGGTTGCTGTGCGCTGATGGGAGTGAAAAAGAGAGGGCATGGTTGGTGACAGATTCAGAAGTACAAAGGCTAGAATGTAATTCTGTCTCTTGCATGGAATCCTCAATTGCTCAAATGGAGGAACCACTTTTTATGCATTTCTCTATTCTAGCACTTTGCACACTTCTAGACTAATATAAGCACCATTTTTTAAATCAGTGAATTTAGGGTAACACTTTATATAAATATATCAAAGAGCTCTGTGATTTCCTTTTTTATAAATAGCTTAAACTATATTCACAGGAACATATGTTAACAGGTCAAAATCATCTCATGACTAGTAGTGTTAATTTTTAGCATAGATTTTTCTAGCATTAATCATACTGTTTGAAACTATAAAGGCCTACTTTTAATTGTCAGTTGCCTCAATGCCATAATTTCTAGTCACATTTTTGGTTTTTTTTGGAAAAAAAAGTCATCTTAAAAAAACATAATTTCATAAATGCTTATTTCTGTTTATTTTTAATGGTGGAGTTCTGATACCATTTAATTTTTACAGCTGTAAAAAATTCACAAATAACTTTGTTCTCTATACTTAAGATATTATAGACTGATTTTAAAAATTGGGCAGTGAAACTTGAGTAATTGGTTTATTTGAGCAGATGTTATGTTGAACATATAATTCATTACCCTAATTTAGGTGGTGTGCAAGTTTTATCATATGAACTGAAAAAAAAGGATTGATCTTATTATTTTCAGAAGCAACATGCTAAACTGCAACTAGTGTTACATCTCATATCAAATAATACACATTTTTTTCTTTGTAATTATTCTTTTTAAATACAAAGCATACATTCCCATGAGGGACACATTAACAGTAATTTTGCTTATTGTCATAAGAGAAAGCTTTTGTGTGCAGGTTTATAATATGCTAGAGCTTATTAAATTCAGTATCACACTATCTAATCTAATAAAAGTGTAATATTGAAATTGGCCATCGCTTTGGGATGCCTAAGCCACACCCACCAGCCAATCAGAGCGACTGTATGCAAATTAACCCAGCCAAGATGGAGGCCGACACTCACAGAGTTGAGTAAACAGGCAGCTTCCGTTGCAGCAGGAGTGAAACTGTTTGTGGGCTGCCTGGGCATCTCTCAGCTCCAGGCAACAACATATTTGCAACAATGTCTGAATGATAGAAGCCTCAGGAGCTGAAGCAAACAGCAGGCCCTGCCGGACTACTAAGGATAACATTGTTTCATTATAGAAGCCAGAGCTGAAGCAGAGAAGAGGTTTTGTTACTTGCCTAGGCTTTGGCTTAAAGGAACAATGTATCAATTATAGAAGATAAATAAACCTCAGAACCTGCCTCCAGCCAGCCTTGCTGGGACGTTGGGTCAATGGGAGCTGTGGGCAGCCTGAAAGCCTGAAAGTGCCCTCAGCCCATCACCCACGCTGGCCACACCCCAATGGGGTGAGGGATCCCACTGGGGGGCTTGGCCAGCCTGTAATCAGCCATCAGCCCCTCACCCAGGTTGACCAGGCACACCAGCAGGTGGACATCCCCAGAGGGGTCCCAGACTGCAAGAGGGCACAGGTTGGGCTGAGGGACCTCCCGAGTGCACAAATTTTTGTGCACTGGGCCCCTAGTGTGTTATAATATTCAGAAAGGTTTTTGTGATTTTTTTAATAAAATTCCTGAATGGTTTTCAGTTTTTGTTTTACTTCATTGAGACCAAAATACATTTCAGCATAAAAGCATTTTATTATGGCTTACATGGAAAATATAAATAAAACATATAAATATATACATTTTTGTAAAATTAATAAGTATTTATAAAGCGTGGATCTATTTTATCAGGTTCTAAACTATTTTGAGAAACTAATGTTTGTTTCTCATGTTTCCAAACTGGTCTTCTTCCATTATCATTCTATGATCTGTTTCCAAAATAATGCTGGGAAATGGAGTGCTGATTTCTTCTTTACTAAAATATATTTTCAATATTTTTGAAGTAATGAAAGCATTTCTGTTTGTGTTGAGTTAGCTGACAACATCTTTTTCCATTATTTTATTTTTAGCTGGCTAAGTTTAAACTTGACTGTGTGCCTTTTAAAATTCAAAGTGAAATAATCAGACCATTTTACTTCCATTTGCCATCAGCCAAAGGATTAGTTACTGTTACTAGAGGACAATATAATCAATAATGGCTAAATTTATGCCTACAATGACCATCTTTGAAGATATCCTTTTCTGTATTAGGAACATAGCAAAGTCCATCATAAACTTGGCCAGGAACAAGACCCTCAGCTCCTTTCATGTATCTATCCCTCTCTTACAGTCGTTTTTATGAAAGGGAGGTAAAACAATAAATCATAAACCATGCGTTACGAAAGGCCAATCACATCTTTCTAAAATAAGCTATTTCACTACTTACAGTGTAGACGATTTTATGTATGACTAACAAGACTACTTTTTATTTTCATACTAATGTGATCAGAAAAAATTGCATAATAAAACTTTGAATTATCAGGATAATTTAGACTTACATCATTTTCCTGGATTACAAAAGTAATTCAGCAGCCTTATACTTATTTTTGTTACTAAACTATAGTTTCAATTTAATATGCTTCCAGAGTGTGCAAATTACAGTACCTAATAAATATTCAATGGTGTTTTTAATGCTTACAATACTTTCCAGATTCAGAAACAATTAAAGATGAAAAGCAAGAGTTTACTGTGCTTCCCACACTCATTCTAGAAACATGAGATTGCATCAACAGTTGATATTTAGAGGAAATATGAATGATATAATGGTACTCTCATAACTAGATGCAAAACCTGTTTAGACTCCATAATATCCTCCATTTAGGTAGTCTGAAAACAAAAGCATGGGTATTTATTTTTCTGAAAATCAAAACATTTAAATACACATCTGTCTTAATTAATCACAAAATTGTTCTATCTTCCAAAATAGAATACAGCATTTCCCAGTGAAATAACATTCACAATTCCCAAAGGTGTGTTCCAGAGGAGACTCTCCATGGAAGAGTCCTTCATGCAAGTAGGGAATACTTGAAGCTGCATTAAATCATTTTGTCTGTAGGCTGAAGATCTCCACATTTTTAAATCTTATGCTGCTGTGCCAAATTTTCAAGTATTTTAACTGTCTCTCAGACCTCTGAAGAGCTATCTCTTAAAATTGAATTCTTCAAAACTCTACATAGACTCCTAGCAAAATTGTTACTATTGCCCATGATGGCAGAAGAATTGCTATTTTCTTTCCCTATATCTTGCATCACTATGTCAAAACTTATTCAACTGTTATGCTTTTCCACTTATAATTGTTTCATCTGGCACTATTAACTCCTCCCTTCAAAACACTCTCCTCTCTTGCTTTTCATGATATTGCATCCATTACTTCATATGTACATCTGACTATGTCTACTCAGTTTCATGTATATATATAAAAGCCTAAGCGACCATTACGACCAAATGACTGGAACAACTGGAACGACGAGTTGACCAGTGGCTATGATGCGCACTGACCACTGGGGGCAAACACTCAATAGAGGAATTGCCCCCTGGTAGTCATGCACTCCCACAGCCAACCTCCTGAGGGCTCCCCCCTGCACTGGCCAGCCAACCTTCCAGGGTCCCTTCCACCCCCAGCTGGCCTCCCTATAAGCCTTGATCACCAGCCAGGTCAAGGGAACCCACACGTGCATGAATTTGTGCACTGGGCCTCGTGTGTGTGTGTGTGTGTGTGTGTATACCTACTCTAATAAAAGAGTAATATTGAAATTGACCATTTCTCTGGGACACTTAAGCCAAGCCACGCCCACCAGCCAATCACAGCAGCTGTATGCAAATTAAACCCAGCCAAGATGGAGGCCAACCACCACAGAACTAGATCAAACAGGAGGCTTCCGTTGCACCAGGAGTAAACTGTCTGCCTAGGCCGGCTGGGCCTCTCTCTGTCAAGGCAACATAGTTGCAATTATAGAAGCCACAGAGCTGAAGCAAACAGGAGGCTTCCATTGCACTAGCGATGGAGGAAACTGTCTGCCTAGGCTGGCTGGGTCTTCACTAAGGCAACATTGTTTCAATTATAGAAGCCATGGAGCTGAAGCAAGCAGGAGGCTTCATTACCTGCCCAGGCCTCGGCTTCAAGTAACAGTGTTTCAATTATAGAAGATAAATAAACCCCAGAAACCTGATTCCAGCCAGCCTTGCTGGGATGTTGGGTCAATGGGAGCTGTGGGCAGCCTGAAAGCCTGAAAAAGACCCTTAACCTCTCACCCAGGCTGGCTAGGCATGCCAGCAGGGACCCAAAACCTGAAGGAACTGTGAGCAGCCTGAAAACAGCTCTCAGCCCATCACCCAGGCTGGCCACACCCCAGTGGGGTGAGGGTCCCCACTGGGGGGCTTGGCCAGCCTGCAAACAGTCATCAGACCCTCACCCAGGCTGGCCAGGCATGCCAGCAGGTGGACTTCCCCCGAGGGGTCCCAGACTGTGAGAGAGCACAGGCCGGGCTGAGGGACCTCCCGAGCGCACAAATTTTGTGCACTGGGCCCCTAATGTGTGTGTGTATATGTGTGTATGTGTGTATGTGTGTGTGTGTATATATCTATATATCTATATCTATATCTATATATCTATATCTATCTCTATATATATATCTATATCTATATATATCTATATATCTATATCTATATCTATATATATATATATATATATATATATATGTATATATAGTGTATATACTCTTTCTCCTCTATCTGTACACTTTCTAAATTGGGACTCCACATCTGGCCTTAGTCTCTCTTTTACTCTTGCTAGGTTATCATATGCAACTCATGGCTTAAACTATTATTTATTATTGATATATCTATATTTTATGGATTAAATTTCGACCTTTTTCCAGATTCTGCTGAACCTACTAGATATTCCCACATGGATTCCCCAATACCTCTTTTAATTTTTGCTCAGTAGCTCCAGGTGAGTGTTATTAATTAACTACCATCAAAATTCAAAGTCTGAAACTTGGAAGGTGATCTTCATCTCAGTGTCACTGCCTTAGTTCAGAGAGTTCACTCAAAATATTCAGATTGCTTCCTGATCCTTTTCTCTATATCCAGGTTCCTCACCTATTCAGTTTATCTTTGAAGCTAGTGCCATAAAATTTATATAATATGCCAACTGGAGGGTGTGCTGTTCCCCTCACCTAGACCACCCTTTCTAACTTCTGTTATTAGTGTCATGTAAGATATTACAAGACATTTTCTGATTTCCAGGAAGCCTCTAGAGCATCCCACCTCATGTTTTCCTTAGACTTTGTGTAATTGACACTTCTGGACTGCAAAGTGGTGGTTATATTTTCTGGAATATGACTAGAGGTCAACATGGACATAGCGCCCTTCCATATGACTACCTTTAATACCTCATGGAGTACAGGGGACATGGTAAAGACTCAATAATATTTTTAAAATATTCTTTATTTTTTAAAAATTTAAGTGTAGTCAGTTTATAATCTTATATGGGTTATATTGAGGAAGAAGGCTGGTTCTGCTAGGAATGCTAGGCCATTAAACCAAACAAAGCCCTGTCCCCTGGTAGGTAAGGCGGGGGGCCTTGTTTTTGAGCCCTGTATCTGGGGGAAGGGTAGATGAAAAGAATTCTCCCTTCAGGGCCTTGGGGGGAGGGAATATATTTGCAAATTAATGAACTCAAGGGGCAGTTATAAAGCTACGTTCTCGCATGCTACACTCACTCTGATTTGGATTAATCCCTGAGTCCGCGTGTGTATTAAAGCTGTGATTTCTCCACCTCTTCAAAGCATCACTTAGTTTTTTTGGTCTTTCTGCAACAATATTAGTTTCAGGTGTAAAATAATATAGTGATTCAATATTTTTATGCCATACAATGTCATCACTGCACTCAATAGGTGTTTCTAAAAAAATGAATGAAGAAGGCCTGTGGGTTCTCTGTGAGGAAGGAACCACAAGCTCTCTCACGTTTATAGCCACCGTGGAGATTTCAAGATCTTTACCTCAGCTTATGAAAATCCAGTGTAATAGAAATCACCTAGGCTGCGGAGACCAGACCATCTTGGGTGACTGTTACCAGAAATGTTTATATCCAGGGATACTGCAAACAGGACACCCAGGAACCCAGGAACACTGGAGCTCAAACCAAGAATACATGGACCCAGACAAGCCCTGCTCCTCCTCATGGAAAGGAGAGAAAAAACTATATAACCAGATACCCAGAGAAGATAGATCATGGGAAGGCAAAGAAATAGCCCGCATAGGAAAGAAAAACAGGCATCACCAGAAAGGGAAGTAACTGAAATGGAGGCAAGCAACTTGCCAGAGAAAGAATTCAGGGAAATGATCATAAGGTGGATGAAAAGAATGGAAGACAAATTTGACAATATGTGTAAGAACCAAGAGGAAATGAAGAAGAACCAAGAAGAAATGAAAAATGACATCAGTGCTATAAAGAACTCAATAGAAAGCATCAATAGTAGACTAGAAGAAGCAGAGGACCGCATCAGTGAGCTAGAAGACAAGGTAGAAAAAAATACCCAAGCAGAGCAGCGCCTAGAAAAAAAGAATTAAAAAGCAGGAGGAGAACCTAAGAGAACTTTGGGACAACACAAAAAGAAACAATATCCGTGTAATAGGGGTGCCAGAAGGAGTGGAAACTAAGCAAGGAATAGAAAGCTTATTGGAAGAAATAATAACAGAAAACTTCCCGGTTATAGTGAAGGAATATCACACAAATCCAAGAAGCTTACAGAGTTCCAAACAAAATGACCTCCAAAAGACCAATGCCAAGGCACATTATAATTGAATTGGCAAACACCAATGACAAAGAAAGAATCTTAAAAGCAGCCAGAGAGAGACAGAAAGTTACCTACAAGGGATCTCCCATCAGACTAGCGACAGATTTCTCAACAGAAACGCATCAGGCAAGAAGGGAATGGAATGAAATATACAAAGTCATGCAAAGGAAGGGTCTGAATCCAAGAATACTGTACCCAGCAAGGCTATCAATCAAAATTGAGGGTGAAATTAGGAGCTTCACAGACAAAAAAGGACTAAGGGAGTTTGTTACTACCAAACCAGCAATGCAAGAAATGTTAAAGGGCCTACTATAAAAAGTAAAAATAGGAAGCAAAGAAGGAACACAGGGGCAAAGAATAAAAATGGCGACAAACAAGTATTTATCAATAATAACTTTAAATGTAAATGGATTAAATGCTCCAATCAAAAGACATAGGGTAATTGAGTGGATAAGAAAACATGACCCACATATCTGCTGTTTACAGGAAACCCATCTCAGAAAAAAAGATTCACACAGACTGATGGTGAAAGGATGGAAAAATGTTTTACAGGCCAATGGAAATGAAAAAAAAAGCTGGGGTAGCAATACTTATATCAGACAAATTAGACCTCAAAGTGAAGGACATAAAAAGAGATAAGGAAGGCCACTTCATTATACTAAAGGGAGCCATTCAACAAGAAGAAATAACTCTGGTAAACATATACGCACCCAATATAGGAGCACCCAAATACATAAAAAAACTTCTGGAAGATATCAAGGGAGAGATTGACAACAATACAATCATAGTGGGGGACTTTAATACCCCACTATCACTGTTGGACAAATCCTCTAAACAAAAACTCAGCAAAGAAACATCAATCGTAAATGACTCACTTGAGCAGATGGACCTAATAGACATCTTCAGAACACTTCACCCCAAAGCCACAGAATATACATTCTTTTCAAGTGCACATGGTTCATTCTCAAAGATAGACCATATTTTGGGGCACAGGCAAAGTCTCTTCAAATTCAAGAAGATAGAAATCATATCAAGCATCTTCTCAGATCATAATGGCATAAAACTGGAAATCAACTACAATAAAAACAATCCATAAAAGTCAAACACATGGAGACTAAACAGCATGCTATTAAACAATGACTGGGTTACCACAGAGATCAAAGAAGAAATAAAAAAAAATCATTGCAACAAACGACAATGAAAACACAACAATCCAAAATCTATGGGACACAGTGAAAGCAGTCTTGAGAGGGAAGTTCATAGCTCTACAAACCTACTGCAGAAAACAAGAAACAATGATAATAAATTACCTAACCCTGCAACTCAAAGATTTAGAAAGAGAGCAAGAAAAGCCCAGTGTAAGCAGAAGGAAGGAAATTATAAAGATCAGAGCGGAGATAAATGACATGGAGACCAAAAAGACAATACAAAAGATCAATGAAACCAAGAGCTGGTTCTTTAAAAGGATAAACAAGATTGATGAACCTCTAGCCTGGCTCACCAAGAAGCAAAGAGAGAGGACCCTAATAAACAAAATCAGAAATGAAAAAGGAGAAATAACAACAGACCCTACAGAAATACAAAGGATTGTAAAAGAATACTATGAACAACTCTATTCCAACAAACTGGACAACCTGGAGGAAATGGACCTATTCCTAGAAAAGTACAACATTCCAAAACTCAATCAGGAAGAATCTAAAAATCTCAATAGGCCAATCACTATGAAAGAAATTGAAGCAGTAATAAAAAAGCTCACAGCAAACAAAAGACCGGGGCCAGATGGCTTCACAGGGGAGTTTTACCAAACATTTAAGGAAGATATAAAACCTATCCTCCTCAGACTATTCAAAAAAATTCAAGAGGAAGGAACACTTCCAGACTCATTCTATGAAGCCAGCATTACCCTAATACCAAAACCAGACAAAGACAACACAATGAAAGAGAATTATAGGCCGATATCCCTCATGAACATAGATGCCAAAATCCTCAATAAAATCCTAGCAAATCAGATCCAACAGTACATCAGAAAGATCATACACCACGACCGAGTAGGATTTATCCCAGGGATGCAAGGATGGTACAATATCCACACATCAATAAATGTGATGCATCACATAAACAACTTAAAAGATAAAAATCACTTAATCATATCAATTGATGCAGAAAAAGCATTTGACAAAATCCAGCACCCGTTTTTGATAAAAACTCTCAGCAAGGTAGGAATAGAAGGATCTTACCTCAACATAATAAAGGCTATTTATGACAGACCCACAGCCAAGATCATACTCAATGGGCAAAAATTAAAAACATTTCCCCTTAAAACAGGAACAAGACAGGGTTGCCCACTCTCATCACTCCTGTTCGACATAGTACTGGAACTATTAGCCATTGCGATTAGACAAGAAGAAGATATAAAAGGCATCCAAATTGGAAAAGAAGAAGTAAAACTGTCCTTATTCGCAGATGACATGATATTGTACATAAGAAACCCTAAAGACTCCATCAAAAAACTATTAGACTTAATAAATGAATTCAGCAATGTAGCAGGATAGAAAATTAATGCCAAGAAATCTATGGCATTTTTGTACACCAATAGTGAACTTACAGAAAGAGAGACTAAAAAAAAATCCCATTTACCATCACACCAAAAAAACTAAGATACCTAGGAATAAACTTAACTAAAGAGGTAAAAGACCTCTACTCAGAAAACTACAGGACGTTGAAAAAAGAGATAGAGGAAGACATAAACAGATGGAAGAACATACCATGTTCATGGATTGGTAGAATCAATATCATTAAAATGTCAATACTACCCAA